>RJWM01031540.1:0-22260 GCA_004363535.1 Dasyprocta punctata | reverse complement strand
GCACAATGAGAAGGTGGCCACATGTAGCCAGAAAGAGGGTCCTCACCCTGGAAACCAGGCTAGCACCGTGCTTTAATGTCCAACTTCCAGAATCAGAAATCAATCTCTGTTCTTTAAGCTACACCGTCTATGGTATTTTGTTCCAGAAGTTCCAGGTGACTAAGACAATAGAAGTTTTTTGTTTGATTTGGTTTTTGGGTTTCTTGAGACAGGATCTTGCTATGCACTTCAGACTGGCCTTGAACTCATGGGAATCCTCCTGTCTCAGCCCCTGAATGCTGGGATTAGAGCCATGGACCACCACACTGGCTTAATAGACTTTTAGTTTTATCCAGAAAGACTTCCAAACATTTTTCCAGAGTCATGGCACCATGCTGCACTCAACTGACAAGGTCTGAGAGCTCCCGTTGCCTGGGCGCCCTCATTAACGCTCAGCACTGCCAGTTTCCTTTTCTTTTCAGTGTTAGCTGTTCTAATAGGTGTGCCACGTTTTTAATTTGCACCTCCTAATTACTGATGATGTTGATCTTTTTATATTTAATGGCGTTTTAAACCAACCTAAAAGGATTTCTTTACTGCAGGACTACGGATGTCTCCACTCTATTAATGCTCAGTGTGAATCCCCTGATAGGTAGATAGCTGCAAATTCTTTTCCCAAGGTCAAATAAAATTTACAAGGCTAGAATTCCAGTGAGGACATTTCAGCAAATACTGACCTACATATGCAAGAGATCTGGAAAATGCCACCCAAAAACGTGACACTTTGGCATGAGGATTATTTTGAGCTGAAAACAACCAAGTATCAGTAAAGGCAGGAACAGTTCACAACTCCCTTTTCCTTGTGTAAAATCAAGGCATAAAATCCACTTTGTCATGGTATAACTTCTGATGGCATATCACGAAAAGAGTAGCAACTCAACCAGAGATAAAGTCAAGAGTCAGCACTGAAATTAGTTTGCATAAACAAACCTTACTGAAATAACCTTCAGCTGAGCATAGTGGTGCATGCTTGTGATCTCAGTACTGGGGAGGCTGAGGCAAGAAGATTTCATGACTTCAACACCAGCCTGGTCTGCATACTGAACTCAAGGCCAGCTTGAACTATATAATGAAACCTTGTCTCAAAAACCATTAAACAAAAAATACAATAAATAGCATAACACAACATAATGTAACTTTTAGTTGGGCATTGTGGCACATACCTGTAATCTCAGCAGTCAGGAAGCTGAAGCAGGAGGATGACCATGAATTCAAAATCAGCCTGAGCTACATAACAAGACCCTGTCTCAAAAATCAAAAAACCCCCACAAAAAAACCAAAAAACAAACAAACAAAACAAAAAGCAATAACCAACATGAGAGAGAGAAAGAGAGAGAGAAAACCTAAAATAACCTTTAACCTTTACCTTCTGTTATTCCCTCCCCCATATTTCTGAGGCTCTTTCCCACAGTTAATTGTCCCAGGAAGCCAAATCCCCTCTTCTTTGTTAAACACTATATAAGTCCCTGACTAACTAACCACTTTTTGTTTTGACTTCTTTTCTGTGAGCTATCATGCATATAAAAATAGTAATAAGATTTATAATCCTTTTAATCGGTTGGTGTCCATTCCATTCACAGAACATGCAGGACAGCGGCCATTTTATCCCGCTTAACATGATGAAATACATGCTCTTCTGCACAGAGCACTTCATCTGTTCCCGATCAGCTCACCCAATATTACCTCCTTTTGGTGCCGCTTCATGACAGAAATGCTTTTGGACCATGAACTCTGCTTCTCCAAGCTTCTGCTCATGTCATTCCACCTGCTTGGAATGTCTTTCCTCTCCCTGGTCTCCCGTCACCTACTCAGCATCTATGGTCTGGCTCATGTTTCTTTGGACTATAGTGATCTTTACCTGACCTCCCGGGGGCTTAGGCCACTCATAGAGATTTGTGATCAGAGTCTGCCTGGTTTTTCTTATGTGTTTTCCTGAAGTGGCTCTGCTTCTAATTATTAGTGGAGGTTCCTGCTATCCAAGACTTTTTATAAAATCCCTGATGCATTGATCTTTGTGCATAGCTACTGCTTACACATAGATTTATATAAAATCAATCAATGGGCATTGATTTCAGTTCTCTCCATTTAGCCAGGAACCAAGAACAAGTGTCAAAAAGAGAACTTTGTTGATGGGTCCTGGATAAATAGGGAGAAGGAATCTAATTGAGAATATGGAGCTCAAAGCTGGGGCCCCTGGAACTTGTAGATGAAACTAGAAGTTTCTGGCCAAGCCCACCAACAAAATCTCCAAACCACTTCTCCTTTGGCGCATGGCTCATGAAATCAAGGAATTAGAAATTAGATCATACAGTCCAATTTTGTCTCTGAATTGGATGGTACCATAGATTTCTGTGCCCCTCCCTCCTTTTTTTGGGAAACTTCCTACGCCCTACTCCTTAACCAGAGGTACTAACTGGCTCAGGCAGGTGGGAGGTCAGGAGCAGTCAGGTGACTGTCAAGGTGACTGGCAGTTGACCGTCAAGGGTAGTAACAGCTGCTGTTCCATGTCTTGGACTTTCTGGAGCACCTCAGCTCTTTGACACCATCAGACTAAGTAGAACAAACAAGATTGCATCTTGTTTTACAGTGACTAGGTCCTGAAGCTACCTGTCCTTTTAAAAAGTATAGGTTGAGCTGGGCGTGGTGGCATAGGTCTGTAATCTCAGCTACTAAGGAGGATGGGCAAGAGGACTATGGGTTCAAGACCAGCTCAGCCTGGTTAGAAAGACTCTGCCTTCAAAGAACAGACAAACAAATAAGCAAATGGAGGGGAGAGGGAGGAGGAGGAGAAGAAGAAGAAGAAAGGAAGAGAAGAGAAGAGAAGAGAAGAGAAGAGAAGAGAAGAGAAGAGAAGAGAAGAGAAGAGAAGAGATGAGAGATGAGAAGAGAAGAGAAGAGAAGAGAAGAGAAGAGAAGAGAAAAGAGAAGAGCAGAAAAGAAAAGAGAAGGGTGACGGGGCTGGGGTCCATTTACAGTCTCTAAGTTCATACCAACATGACCCATTTCCTTCAACAAGGCCCCTCCTCCTGTTTCCATCACCTCCCAATATCACCATCAAGTTATGATCTCATCTGTGGATTACTCCATTTATTTCATTGGAGTCTTTCTGACCCAATCATTTCCCAAAACACCATCAACAACCAAGCCTTCAGTACAAGGACCCTTTTGAGGAACGTATCCTATCCAATGAGTCTGCTTTCAAATGAGGTCACATTCTGAGTTTCCTGGTAGCCATACATTTTAGGGAAACACTTTCAACCATGTAGAACAGGTTACAAATATCAAAGGAAAAGTGTTTTCTTTTTCTGCAACTTAATTTGATTAGTGCAACTTCCATTCACACAATAGCAAATTAGAAATTAAACTCAGCCTCATTTGGAAAAACTGAATTTTATAGTTCTCTTCCTCCATCCTCTGTTTTTTTTTTTTTTTTTTTTTTTTTAGGTTGTAGGTAAGCCCTTCATTTGGGGAGGGGACCTCACTTAGTGCCTGTCAGTAAAGAGAGAGGTGTACTACCTACCAACTGCCAATCTGTCTCTTGCTGGTGTCCTGGGGTGTGGCGGTGTAGGGGAGTTTATCATGACGTTATTGATGTTTAAATTACAGAATCTTTGACTTGCTTGGACTTGAGCTGGACATGGTTCCAAGAGGGGCCTGTGAATGTGTTCAACTGGTCATTTGTTCATAAAATTTGCAAAACGAGGTACCTCATAAGTTAAGACTGCTGACTCTTTCTACTCTGACTTCCTCTCTGTTTCTGTTTTCCTTGAGTTGGTGTTGGGAGTGGCCCTGAATGAGTGTTTTATATTTGGTTTAATGGAGTTTGTGTTGGAGATATATTTAGTTTGGGTTAAATGGGATTTATTTATGTGGTTTTCCGATGGTTTCACATGCAGTTGAGTTATGAATAACCATCCTGATGAGAAATGAATTCCAAGAATACTCCCTGAAGCCACAGGGCTGATTTACCCAGTGTCAAGACATAAAACATGCAGAGTCCGGCAACGCATGACAATTTGCTCCAGCATTAGAAGCGTGGGGGAGTGGGAGAAAAGCAATGTTTTGTTTTGTTGTGTTTTTTGAGAAGAGGTCTTGTTATATAGTTCACCCTTGCACTGATCCTCCTGCCTCAGCTCCATAAGTACTGCGATTACAGATGTGCAACATCTTGCCTGGCAAGGTAGTATTTTAAATGTGCACAGTCACACGACAGGCTGTGAAAAGTTCTTCCATCCATCAAAATAAATGCTGTAGAGGATATTGTTCTCAAAGAAGACTGTTCGAAAGTGGAAAGTAGTTCTTTCTACTTAAGAACAACCTAGGTAATGCCGAATATTTAAGTTCATCTTGATTTCTTTTTTAGTTTTCAGAACTTCCGTGCTTATTAGATACAAACTGTAATAGTACCACAAATAGTGTCTGTGACAAGTCCTATGTGAAGGAAAGGCCATAGACATTTCACCAAGCGTGGAAATAATCCAAATGTTTCTGTGACACTACTAATAATAAAACTTGGGAAACTAAAAGAAATTTTTTTTGGACTTCACAATAATAAAAAACGATGGCTCAAGTAAAGGATAGACTACATTATATTTCTATTCTCTCCACTAAATAATAATATTGTAATATAGGTAACTAACACATATATGGAAAAAGTGTGAAAGAGATGTTTTAAACATTTATCTAATGAAAAAATCTTAAATTTTGGACCTACTGATTTTTGTGTTTTTGCCAATTTTTAAAAAAATTTTATTTAAGAGAAAAAAAAGACACAGAAAAGAAAAACAAAAAGCAAAAGATGGGCTGGAGATTTAGCTCAGCACCTTAAGTGCTTGCCTGGTAAGTGCAAGGTCATGAGTTCAATCCCCAGCACCAAAAAAAAAAAAAAAAAAAAAAAAGAAAGAGAGAGACAAACAATAACAGTATAGGTTTACAAACCAAAATGATAGGAATTTGACAATGGTTGTAATATTTCATATCATTACCTTCAAAAGGGTTGCTTAGATTGACAGATATAGACATACAAAATTGATCTAATCATATGAGTATTAACTGTTCTTTTCCAATAATTAATACAATTAGTGGTATAGTCATTTTAGCTATCTTATGAATACATATATACAAATTTATGTCTTTTTCTTTTTCCCTTCCTTCTTTCTTCCTTTCTCCTATCCCAATTACTTTTACTCTTTGAGCAGTTTCTTAACCTTACACAGTATTTATTGTAGATTTTGGATTGTGTATACTTTTTCAGTTTCTTACACTAGGGAGACAATATTGTATTTATACATGTAAGTTTGATATATTTCATTTATGAGTATGGTCTCAAGTCAAGTCCATTTATTTATAAAAACCTCAATGCAATCTTTCTTGATAGCTGAGTAGTACTCCATTGTATAAAAATACCACATCTTTTTTATCCATTCCTCGATTGATGGGCACTTGGGTTGTTTGCAAGATTTGGTTGCTATAAACATGGGTGCACATACATCACTGTGGTATGATGTTTTCAGTTCTTCTGGTAAAATGCCCAGAAGCAGGATAGCTGGGTCAAATGAAATCTTTAATCCTTGGTTTTTGAGGAATCTCCACACTGATTTCCACAGTGGTTATACCAGCCTACATTCCCACCAACTGTGCAGAAGGATTTCTTTTTCCCCACAGACCTTTCACCATTTGTTATTCGTTGATTTCTTGATCTTGTCCATTCTTTCTGGAGTGAGATGAAATCTCAGTGTTGTTTTAATTTGCATTTTCCGAATGACCATTGATGTTGAACAGTTTTTCATATATTTATTTGCCATCTGTATTTCTTCCTCTGAGAAGTGTGTATTCATCTCAGATGCCCATTTTTGGATCAGGTCCTTGAATTTTGGGGGCCTGATTTTTTTTAACTCTTTATATGTTCTAGATAGAAGTCCTTTGTCTGAGGGAGAGTTGGCTAAGATATTTTTCCAATTTGTGGGTTTTCTTTTCACTCTGCTGGAGATTTCTCTTGACATGCAAAAGTTTTTTAATAAGATGAGGTCCCAAGCTGGGCATGGTGGTGCACATCTTTGATCCCAGCACTCAGGAGGCTGAGCTAGGGGGAGCATTGTGAATTTGAGGCCGTCTTGGGCTATAACTCAACCACAAGTCCGGCCTGAGCTACATAGTGTGACCCTGCCTCAAAAACCTAGGGCCAGGAGTTTGGCTCAGTGGCTCAGGCATGAGATTGTGAGTTCAATCCCTGGTGTCATTAAAAAAAAAAGAAAAAGAAAAAGAAAAAGAAAAAGAAATAAAGAAAAAAGATGAGATCCCAGTTGTTGATTCTGGGAAGTATTTCCTATGCAGGTTGATTTTTGTTCATGAATTTTCTGCGTACTCCTATGTCATCAAGATTTCTACCTACTTTGCCTTCCAGCAGATTTATTGTTTCTGTTTTAATATTTAGATCTTTGATCCATTTTGACTTTAGTTTAGTGCATGGTGATAGACATAAATCTAGTTTTAGTTTTCTGCATATGGAAATCCATTTTTTCCAGCATCACTTATTAAACAGATTATCTTTCTTCTAGTGTACATCTTTGTCTTTGTCAAAGATGAGGTGGCTGAGTGTGTTTGTAGTTGTGGCTGTATCTCCTATTCTATTCCGTTGATCTTCAGGTCTGTCTTTTTGCCAGTATCATGCTGATTTTATCACAGTAGCTTTGTAACATAATTTCAAGTCAGGGATTGTGATGCCTCCTGCCTTACCTTTGTTGTCCAGAATTGTCTTTGCTATTCTGGGGTATGATTTAGGGACAATTTTTCTAGATCTGTGAGATATGCAAATGGCATTTTGATTGGAATTGCATTAAACCTGTATAACAATTTTGGGAGAATGGCCATTTTCACAATGTTTGTTCTTCCTATCCATGAGCAAGGAATGTCTTTCCATTTTCTGAAATCCTCTTCAATTTCCTTTTTCAGAGTATTGTAAGTTTCAATGTATAGATCTTTTACTTCCTTTGTTAGATTGATTCCTAAGTATTTCATTTTTTTGGATGTTATAGGGAAGGGTGTGGTTTCCCTTATTTCTCTCTCAGTGAGTTGCTGTTTGTGTACAAGAATGCTATTGAGTTTTGAGTGTTGACCTTGTATCTAGCTACATTACTGAATTTGGCTATTACATCTAGAAGTCTTTCAGTGGAGTATTGGGAGTCTTCTATGTAGAGTATCATATCATTGGCAAATAATGATAATTTAACTTCTTCCTTTCCTATCCTTATTTCTTTTATTTCTCTGCCTTGTCTAATCGCCCTGGTGAATGTTTCCGGAACTATATTGAATAGGAGTGGTGAAAGTGGACTTCCTTGTTTTGTTTCTGATTTTAGGTTGAAAATTTTCAGTTTTTGTCCATTTAGTAAGATGTTGGCTGTTGGTTTATGATATATGGCTTTTATCAGATTGAGGTAGAGACCATCTACTCTGATTTTCTGTAGGGCTTTTTTTTTTTTTTTTTTGCGGCACCGGGGATTGAACTCACAACCTCGTGCCTGCCAGGGCAGACGCTTAAGGCACTGAGCCAAACTCCCAGCCCTGGTTTTTTGAGGCAGGGTCGCACTATGTAGCTCAGGCCGGCCTTGTGCTTGTGTTGTAGCCCAAGCCGGCCTCGAACTCACAACGCTCTGCCTACCTCAGCCTCCCGAGTGCTGGGATTACAGGCGTGCGCCACGGGCTTTTTTTTTTTAATCATGAATGAGCGTTGGATTTTGTCAAAAGCTTTTCCTGCATCTATTGAGATGATCATGTGGTTCTTGTCCTTGACTCTGTTGATATGGTGTATTATGTTTACTGATTTACGTATGTTGAATCATCCCTGCATTTCTGGGATGAGTCCCACTTGGTCGTGGTGTATAATCTTGATTGACTTGCTGCATTCTATTTGCTAGTATTTTATTGAGGATTTTTGCATCTATGTTCATTAGAGAGATTGGCCGGTAATTTTCTTGTTTGGTTGAGTCTTTCTCTGGTTTTGGTATTAGGGTAAAGCTTGCTTCCAGGAATGAGTTAGGGAGACTTGCTTCTCTTTCAATTTCATTGAAGAGTTTGAGGAGTGTTGGCATTAAGTCTTCCCTAAATTTCTTGTCGAATTCAGCAGTGAATCCATCATGACCTGAGATTTTCTTTGTTGGTAAGGTTCTAATTACAACTTCAGTTTCATTAACTGAAATTAGGTTATTCAGCATATTTACATCTTCTTGATTCAGCTTTGGTAATTCATACATTTCTAGGAATCTGTCCATTTCTTCTGTGTTATTAAACCTATGAGAGTAAAGCTTTGCAAAGTAGGTACTGATGATCTTCTGTATTTACAAAAGGTGTGTAGTGATTTCACACTTTTCATTTCCTATTCCATGGATTTGAGTTTTTTCTTTCCTCTTTTTGATAAGGTTTGGTAGGGGTTTATCAATTTTATTTATTGTTTCAAAGAATCAACTCTTTGATTCATTAATTCTTTGTATTGTTCTCTTAGTTTCAATTGCATTAATTTCTGCTCTGATGTTTATAATTTCCTCCCTTCTTTTGGCTTTGGGTTTGATTTACTCTTTTTCTAGAAGTTTGAGGTGCAGCATTAGGTTGTTTATTTGTGTTCATTCCATTTTTTTGATGTGGGAGTTTAGTGCTATAAATATCCCTCTGAGGATTGCTTTCATTGTGCTCCACAGGTTCTGGTAATTTGTATTTGCATTTTTGTTCAATTGTAGATATTGTTTAATTTCTTCTGTGACCCATTGAGAATGTTATTTCATTTCCATGTGTTTATGGGATTCTTGTCAGGATTTTTTGTTGCTGTTAATTTCCAATTTTATTGCACTATGGTCAGATAACATGCATGGAATTATTTAAATTTCTTTGCATTTACTTAAGCATGTTCTGTGGGCTAGTACACAATCTATTTTAGAGGATGACCCATGTGCAGCTGAGAAGAATGTGTATTCTGATGTTGTTGGGTGGAACACTTGATACACATCTACCAGGTCCATTTGTTCACAAGTTTGATTCAGTTCTGTTATTTCTTTCTTTTTGTTTGGTTGATCTGTCTCTTTATGACAATATCGTGTTAAAGCCCCCTGTTATAACTGTATTATTGTTTATTTGGTTTTTCATGTCTACTGAGATTTGTCTTGCATACTTGGGTGCTCCCATATTTGGTGCATATATATTTATGATTGTAATCTCTTCCTCTTGAAGTTTACCCCTAACAAGTATGTAGTGATCTTCTTCATCTCTTTTGATCATTCTTGGTTTGAAGTTCACAGCGTCTGCAAACAGAATACCTACCCCTGCTTTTTTCTTGGTTCTTGTTGCATGGAGTATTGTTTTTTATCCTTTGACTTTTAGTCTATGAATTTCCTTTTGAGTTAAATGTGTTTCCTGTACGCAGCATATTGTTAGATTTTGTATCTTAACCCACTCTTCCAGTCTGTTTCTTTTTATTGGTGAATTGAGACTATGTACATTGATGGATATAACTGATATGTATTGACTTATCACTGTCATATTATTTTTCTGTTGTTGATTTTCTACCTTTTCTGTTTAATTATTTGCCCTGCTTAGTGGTCTCCTTCTGCTGTTGTTCTTGGGATTGTAGTTATCTTTGCTCTTTCTAGAGTGTCTTTCAGTACTCTTTGTAGTGTTGGTTTGGTGATCATGAATTTCTTCAATTGTTCTTTGTCATGGAAGTATCTTATTTCTCCATCAATTTTTAAAGATAGTTTTGCAGGGTACATCAATCTGTTTTGAAAGTTATTTTCTTTCAGGACTTGAAATACGTCAGTCCAAGCTCTTCTTGACCTGAAGATTTGTATTGAGAAGTCTGCTGTGATTCTGATAGGCTTTCCTTCATAGGTGATCTGTTTCTTTTCTCTGACAGTTTTTAGTGTTCTGTTCTTGTGCTGAATTTCTGATATCCTAATTATTATATGTCTGGGTGAAAATTTATTTTGGTTATGGTTAGTTGGGGTTCTGTATGCATCACTTATCAGCATATCAGATTCTCTTCCCATGTTTGGAAGATTTTCTGCTATTATTTCTGAAAATAGTCTTCATATGTCATTTATGTTTATCCCCTGGTTTTTTTTTTTTTGTTTACGCCTATCAGTCTTACATTGTTTCTCTTTGCATCATCTTGCAGCTGTTGAATTGTTGTTACCTGGTTCCTTGTTACTTTTAAGAGATCTTTTCCTTCATGATTGTAAGCTTCCATGCTGTCTTCAAGGTCTGAGAGTCTATCTTCAGTTTCATTCATGTGATTTTGCCAGCTTTCAATGGAATTTTTAATTTCCTAAATATCCCTTTGAATCTGTTTCATGCATTCTAATTCTGTCTAGTATTTTTCGTCGAAAGTTTTCATGATTTTCTTATGTTCCTTTATTTTTTTTATCTAGATCTTCCTTAGATACACACAGAATTTCTTTCATAATGTTTGTCATTTCATTTTTTAGCTGAGAGATTATTTCTGATCTGATTTCCTCTATAACTTCATGGAGTTGTTTCTTTACTTCAGCTGCTATCATTTCAGAAAGTTCAGTTGTATGATTTCTAGTGTCTTCCATTTCAGTGTCTCTTGGGTTTGTTCTCGGTATGCTGGAGGACTGAGATTGCATCTTGCTCTTTTGTTTTGTCATTTTCCTCTGGGCCCTGTGTAGCTGGCCAGGCTCCCTCCCAATTGATTGCGCTGGAATGCTGCCCCAGGGAGAGCTTCAATCCTCCTATATCCTTGTGGCTTGCTGGGGTGCACCCCAGAACTATGGCACTAGAGCCTTGTGCTCTGTGGCCTCTGAGGCTGGCTGGGCATTCCCCTGGTATACTGCACTGGGTTGCCCTGGAACACTGGACTGGGAAAAACTTGGATCCTCTGTGCAGCTAGCAGGGGTACAGCCTCAGAGTGTGTTGCCAGGGCCTGGTGCCTGACTGGGTGGAGTTCAGAACCTCTGGGACCCAGAACCTTGCATCTGTCTGGGGGGAGTTCAGAGCCTCTGGAACACATGGCTAGCCAGAACATCATCCAGTGTATGGTGCTGGGGCCTTGCTCCTGGCTGGGTGGATTCCAGAACCTCGGGAGCCCACTGCATAACTAGCTGGGCTGTATCCCTGATCTATGGAGCTGGGGCCTTGTGCTCTGATGGGCAGAGCTCAAATTCTCCAAGATCTGTTGGCTAGGCTGGTCCCTCCTTGATGGGCAGCTCTGGGGCTCTGGGCTGGGCTGGGCTCAGTACCTCTGTGACCTGTGAGGCTGGCTGAGTGTTCCCCTGATGGATTGCACTGGGATGCTGGGCTGGGCAGAGCTCAGATCTTCCATGCAGCTAGCAAGGATGCACCCCTAATTTTTAAAAATGTATAGCTTGTTATGCTTTTTCTCATTCTAAATGTTAACATTCATACTGAATTTTGTATTTATAACCTTATATTCTTTTTCTTAAAGAGAGCACCACAAATTAAATATGCTCTTGGATCCCACAAATTCTAAATCTAGTTCTTTCTCTTCTTTAATTTATCCAAATCTATTTGGAATTTTAATTAGTTCTTCCTCTACTTCCCCAGACAAGGACTTAACCTGGGAAGAGGCTGGTCTGCTTTTTTATCTACACTCTTTTCAGGCTATTGACAAGGCAGAAAGTTTATGCCATGCTTTGGTCTTTCAATGCTTAACACATGAGTGAGTTTCAATGTGGAGTGAGGCTATGCAACTTAGGAAGGAATTCTTTTATTAAGACAGGAACTCCTTATGCAGTTCAGGCTCACTTTGAACTCACTATGTAGCCCAGGTTGGCCTTGAACTTGTGGTGATTCTCCTGTCTCAACCTCCTGAGTGCTGGGATTATAGACATATACCACCATGTCTGGATGAAAAAGAATTCTTTTGGGACAAGGGGGCAATAATTAGGTATCAAGATAAAAGAGCTGATAAGGGCTGTGGTTCTTAGCCATTAAAGAAACCAGTTAAGAAAATAGTTATCCTGGGTTTTAGAACAAGGGAATTAATATTTCTTCCCATCCTTAAACAATCCACTCATCCATGACAAAGAAATACTGACATGTTCTGAGAATTGAGAATACCAGAAGCTCATTTTATTTAACATTTTCAGAAATAACCAAGGAACAAGATTTTCAAGTCTACAGTGTAATCAAAATCTTACTGGAATTGAAGGATTATGTTAAAATGTACCAAGACTTTTCAAGATTCACTCTTCCTGAGAGTGAGCAAAATGATGCCCGGTTACCTTAGCTCCTGCTGCTAGGAGGTTAGGTAAGTGAGAAGAATGCCAAAGATCTCAGCCCTTTCATGTAAGGTAACTTTATCTGTGATTTTTTTCATACCATCATGACAATCACTGGAAGGAATCAAGGTTGTGGGTATCAATGAAAAGGACAAAGGAAACTGAAAAGGGTGGCATTGCCCTACATAAAGTCCTTACTCTTGAAGTGTTTCCAAATTGCTCCAAAGGTTTTAGGGGAGTGTGATAGTTAATTAATCATGTCAATTTGAGTAAGATACACCCAACTAAACTGACTCAGTATAGTTCCAGATGTGGAATAGGGAGGATTGTCACCAAACTGGTATAAAAGGTAAAGAAGGAAGGTTTGCTAATTTTTCTTCAAAGAAGCTGTAGTCTTCACCTTTGGCTTAGATGTCATAGCCTGGCTTCCAATGCAAAGTCTTCAGCCTCTTGATACGGACTCACCTGGGACACTACAATGACCTCCAGCCTTCAACTGGACCCTTTAGATTCCCATTATGCAGACAGACCTTTCTCCTCATCCACAACTGACTCTATGGGAGGCGATTATTAGCCAATCTTGTATCTTGTTTTAAATCTGTTTCTCTAGTAAACATTGACTGATACAGATTTTGGTACCGGGAGTAGCTCTATAGAAACAGAATTGTAAAGATAAAATTCTTTAATGGCTTTAGTATTTCTGGAGTTAACTATCCTTCTAATTCAGTGGGGGATACTGATAGTCCTTGGTGTGAATGGTGTAAAGTAATGCACAATGTAGAACCATTTGGTTATCCTAATTCGCCACTTATGAGATACAAGGAATTTAGTAATTCCATACATGAAAGTTTTGAATGCTTTTGGCAAAGTGGGAAATATAATGATGCTGGCAGGTTAGTCTTAGCATCTCTGGACAAACTAGTGAAGGAAAACAATGAACTCAAAACATCCATGGGAAATCCAAAGTCTTCTGATTGTGAAGATTCAAATTCCCAGCTCCAGACACACATTAACAATTTAAAAGTTTCAAGTGTTTCCTGAAAGAAAATCTCCTCACCTTTATCCATAGGGCTGAGATTGCAAAAACTCAAGAACAAACCCTCATAGTTTTATTGGCTGAATTACAATGTAAGTTTAATGGTCAGTCTTGAAGGGTATCTGAAGTAAATGTGAGGGCACTCATTGGAAAAGAACGGGATCCATAAATGTTTGGAAGGATCTTGACAAAGATGAGGA
Source organism: Dasyprocta punctata (assembly GCA_004363535.1). Classification (NCBI taxonomy): domain Eukaryota; kingdom Metazoa; phylum Chordata; class Mammalia; order Rodentia; family Dasyproctidae; genus Dasyprocta; species Dasyprocta punctata. The sequence goes on along the minus strand of RJWM01031540.1, from coordinate 8,740 downwards.
TGTTGAACTTCTAGACTCTAATGAGATTATTTTAGCAGAGGAAGAGATTTCCCCATCCACAGTAGTGAAGGCATCCCTACACCCAGCCTCTGTGGTGTTGGCTCTCCTAGTATACCTGAGGGAACTAATCCTGTGTTGACCAAGCATGATAATGCTGACACGCCTCAGGACCCACTTTTGCCTCTAGGTCCATAACAAGGCTCAAGTCGCAGAAGGTTCCTAAGGGTGAGGTACATAATATGACCCTTAAGGAGGTACACTAGTCTCCCAAAGAACTTCTTGAGCATTCCAATTCATATAAACAGAGGCCTGATGTGCAGGTGTGTGAATGGATTTTATGGGTGTGGAATAATGGTGGGAAAAAATATGCGCCTGCATCAGGGTGAGTTTGTTGATATGGGCCCAGTGAGCAGGGGTTCTGAATTTAATGCTGCTGCTCTTTGAATAAAGAAATGTACTAATAGTTTATTTGGCTGGTTGGCAGAAGTATGGATCAAAAGATGGCCCACTGTGAATGAGTGATATTCCACGATTTACTGTTGATGCCTGATATCCCATGATTTACTGTTGATGAGGGAATTAAATGACTCAGGGAAATGGAAATGCTGGAGTGGATTTGTCATGTCAAACCTAATCTGTCACACTGGGATGACCCTTCACTATCATCTTGAGAAACAGATTCATCAGGGGAGCACAAGCATCCCTGAAGAACCCTGTCATTGCTATTTTCTGTGTATCAAACCTTACAGTGGGGACTGCAGGTATTTATTTGGGAAGCTTAAAGGCAATGGGTTTGACTGGAAGCTGGAGTGGCAGAGGTCAAGTGGCAGCACTTAATTGCCAAAGGGAGAGTCCATGGACTTGTAGGAAGCCAGTTAAGAAATTAAGGCCTTAGTGGCCTTCTCTGTGAGCACAAAGGACAAAGGCAACACATAGGGTGATGGTGCATTGCAGGTTCTAGATCAAACTTTATACAATTGAGATTAAGTTGTTTACTTGAGCATGTGTTATGGTTTGTGTCTGGATGTCCCTCCAAAACCTCGATCAGTCATAAGGCTGAATCTAGAGCATGTAATTAATTCATAGTGCAATGCTGGGATTAAGGGTGCTGGGAGTAAGTGTGGGTGATTACTGCATCAGCCCACCGACTGGATTAACACTGCCCTTATCCCAATAGACTGGATACAATACAAGGGACAGAAAGAAGCTTGTCTCACTCCCTTGTTGCTTTTGCTCTCTTCTGCCATTGTGAACTGTTGTCCCTCTTCCATGTGCCAACCTACCTTGGAGTCAGCTGATTATGGACTGAAACCTCTACAGACTGTGAGCTAAATAAATCTTTCCCCCTTTAACTTTGGGTGTTGGGTATTTTGTTTCAGCAACAGGAAAAGTTACTAAGACAGGATGTACTAATTAGATATTGGATGGCAGACGAGTCTTATGTTTTTTAATTGCTTGTACTCACGCTTGAGTGAATAAAAGGGGGATGAGCCAGAAGTGCAGGGCTCCTATGTTTACTAAGAAGCAACAGTTCCCTCTCTCTGTGTGTTAAACTGACTATGTATACTTTCCATAGTAGACAGCAGAAGCAGAACAATGATCAGAATGGTCTGACGTGTGTAGACCTATGGTATTGGGTTATCAGCATGGCATTCCCAAAAGTGAAATAGATGAGAAACTTACAAAAAAAAATTTTTTTACAAGATTTATATAGACAAAAAAATTATTATTATTATTATTTTTTGGCAGCACCAGGGATCAAACTCACAACTTCGTGCCTGCCAGACAGGCATGTAAGCCACTGAGCAAATCTCCCGGCCCTAGTATTTTGAGGCAGGGTCGTACTATGTAGCTCAGGCTGGCCTTGTGCTCACATTGTAGCCCAAGCCAGCCTCAAACTGACAACACTCCTCCTACCTCAGCCTCCCGAGTGCTGGGATTAAAGGCGTGCGCCACCATGCCCCAGCTATACAGACAAAAAAATTTTAGGGCAAATGATCAGAAACCTATTTCAAATTGTAATAACAGAGAATCATGGCCCATCACCCAGTTACAATATTTGAACCAGTTTACAGACCCAGACCCCCTTGAAAAAAGAGAAGCCTGTTCTTCTTGGGGGAGGAACCTAATACACCAAAAATTTATATGATCATTCTTTCTCCCATCCTTCTTGAAAGGGACCAATGACCTTTTGCCTAAATGACTATACATTGGATAAGGGGAGGGAAATGATTTAACATTTTAGGGGCTACTGGACACTGGTTCTGAACTAATGCTGACTTCAGGGGATCCAAAACACCATCGTGGGCCTCCAGAAGAGTAGGGACCTATGAAGATGAGGAGATCAATGGAGTTTTCACAAAGGTCTGACTCACAGTGGGTTCACTATGTCCTTAAATATATCCTGTAGTCATTTCTCCTGTTTCATAATGTGTACTTGGGATAGATATATTTAGCACTTGGCAAAATCCTTATATTGGTCCCTTAACCTGTAGTGTGAGGGCTACTATGGCCACAAAGACCAAATAGAAGCCATTAAACTTGCCTAGTAAAATTGTAAGCCAAAAGCAGTATTGCACCCCTGGAGGGATTGCAGAGATTAATGCCACCATCAAGGCTTCAAGGATGCAGGGGTGGTGGTCCCCACCACATCTTCACTTAATTCTCCCATTTGGCCTGTGCAGAAGGTAGATGGGTCTTGGAGAATGATGGTAGTTTACTATAAACTGGGTCAAATGATGACTCTGCTTGCAGCTGCTGTACCACATATGGTTTCCTTGCTTGAGAAGATTAACACATCTCCTGGTACTTGGTAAGCAACTATTCATTTGTTAATGTCTTCTCCATAGCTATCCGTCAGAAACAATTTGCTTTCAGCTGGCAAGACCAGCAATACACCTTCACTGTCCTACCTCAGGGTAGTATTAATTCTTCAGTACCGTGTCACAACTTAGTTGGCAGAGATCTTGATTACCTTTCTCACAAGGTGTTGCACCAGACCATTACACTGATAATGTTGTGCTTATTGGGCCAAATGAGCAGAAGTTAGCCACTAGTCTAGATTTGTTAGCACAGCATTTGAGAGCCAGAGGATGGGAATAAATACAACTAAAATTCAAAGTCCTCCTACTGCATCAAAATTTATAGGAACACAGTGGTGTGTAGTATGTACAGATATCTCTTCTAAGGTAAAAGGTAAGTTGTGTCTAGCTCTCCCAAAAACCAAATGAGAGGCATAAGCTTAGTGGGCCTATTTGGATTTTGTAGCAACACTTTCTTCACCTCATGGCTTTCCTTTGGTCTATTTTCCTAGTATTCCAGAAAGCTAAGTTTTGAGTGGGGCCCAGAACGAGAAAAGGCTCTGCAACAAGTTCAGGCTGTTGTGCAGGCTGCTCTGTCACTGGGACTATATGATCTAGCAGATTCAATGGTTCTTGAAGGTCGGTGGCAGGCACAGGTGTTGTTTGGAGTCTCTAGAAGGCCCCTTTAGGTGAATTATAGTGGAGATCATTAGGTTTTTGGAGCAAGGCTCTGCCATCACCTGCAGACATCTAGTCTCCCTTTGAAAACTAGCTCTTTCATATATAGTATTGTTACAATCAGTGACCTGTACATTCAGCAGTAGTAGTTGAGCAAGTTTTACCAGCAAGCAATATTTTCAGTTAAAGTTTCCAAAATCTTGTTAGAATGGAGTTAAGCTTGATGAATGTGGAGATTGAACCTCAAGTCACTGTAGCTTTAGTAATTGCTTATTATATTAGTTTCTTTGCTAGCACTGCATGTGCTATGCATATTCTAATTTTATTAATATAAAAAGTTGAACTGCAAAAAAAAAAAAAAAAAACTCTTGGCCTGCTACTGAGCCTTAGTGGAAACTGAATGTTTGACCACAAAATACCTGGTTGCCCTGCAACCTGAGCAGCCTGTCATGGGGTAGGTATTACCTGACACACTGACTCATAAGGTTGAACATGCATAGCAATGGTCTGTCATTACATGGAAATGGTACATACATGGTAGAGTCAGAACAGGTACAGAGGGTACAAGTAAGTTACATGAAAAACATGAAAAAGTTGCTCAGATGCCTATGGCTCCTAGTCTTGCTATTTTGCCTTCTGTTTCCAAGCATAAACTTGGGCCCCATGGGGTAAACCATATGTCAGCTGTCAGAGGAAGAGAAGACTAGGGCCTGATTTACAGGTGATTCTTCATATTATGTAGGCACCACCCTTGAGTGCACAGCTGCAGCATTGCAGTCCCTTTCCAAGACATCCCTGAAGGACAGAAGTGAAAGGAAATCTTTAACAGTGGGCATAACTTTGGACAGTATATATTTTGCCTGGAAAGAGAAATAGCCAGATGTGTGACTGTATACTGACTCATGGGCTGTAACCAATGGCTGGCCAGATGGTCAGGAACTTGGAAGAAACATGACTAGAAAATTAGTGACAAAGGTATTTAGGGAAGGGGTATGTGAATACACCTCTGCATATGGGCAAAAGGATGTAAAAATATTTTTATCCCATGTAAACAGCCAGTAAAAAATGACCTCAGTAGAAGAAAACTTTAACAATCAAGTGGTGAAGATGACCTGTTTTATAGATAGTTGATAAACTTTCCTTCAGTTATTCCTGTCATGGACCATTGGGCTCTTGAACTAAGTGACCAAGGTGGCAGGAATGGAAGTTATGCATGGGCTCAGCAACATTGATTCCCACTCACTAAAGCTAATCTGGCTACTGCCACTGCTGAATGTTCAATATGCCAGCTTCAGCGACCAACACTGAGTCCCCAGTATGGCATAATTCCCTGGAGTGATCAGCCTGTGACCCGGTGTTGTGTTGATATATTAGACTGCTTCCATGATGGAAAGGATTGCACTTTGTCCTCACTGGCATAGACATATATCCTGGATATGCATTTGCCTTTCCTGCACATGATGCTTCTACCAAAACTACCATCCATGGACTCACAGAATGCCTTATCCACCGTCATGGAATTCTACACAGCATTATCTCTGACCAAGAACACATTTTTACAGCCAAAGAAGTTAGGCAATGGGCTTATCCTCATGGAATTCACTGATATTACTATTTTCCTCACGATCCAAAGCAGCTGAATTGATAGAATGGTAAAAAGGTCTTTCAAAGATGCAGTTATAGTGCCAACTATAGTTATAGGTGGCAATAGCTTGAAGGGCTGTGGAAATGTTCTTTAAAAGGTTTTATATGCTTTCAATCAGCATCCATTATATGGTACTGTGTCTCCCATAGCTAGGATTCATGGGTCCAGGAATCAAGGGTGGAAGTGGCCACAGCAGCCAAGTGATCCACTAGCAAAATGTTTGCTTTGTGTTTCCACCTTTATGCTCTGCTGTCTTAGAAGTCTTATACATCTAAAGGGTAGGAAGACTTCTAACAGGAAGCACAACAACGATATCATTGACCAGCAAGCTAAGACTTCCCCCTGGTCATTTTGGTCTTCTCATGCCTCTGAAGAAATAAGCTTGTCTTAGTTACTTTTTTTCTCATTAATAAGGCAAAATGCCTGACACCTAAAGTCAAAAGAGGAAGAGTTTATTTAGCTCACAGTTTGTAAAGGTTTTTTATTCATAGTTGGTTGCCTCTAAGGCAAGGTGGTGTGGCAGAAGGGCATCACAGAGGAGAAAAGTTTAGCTCATGGCAGGCAGAAGGCAGAAAGGCAGCAAAGCAGTGAAGTAGCAAGCAGCAAGAGGCAAGTGGCCACTGCTGCCCTGTTTCTGTTCCTTATACTATATCCAAGTCATGATAGCACTCACATGGAGAGTGAGTCTTTCCATTATTCACACTCAGAACCATGTCAAACCAATCAGTGAACTAATTTAGTACTCACACACTCTTAATCCCACCATCACAACCTTAATCCCAGAATCACACACTGTAGATCAGTCATCTCTGAAAATGCCACACCTATGACTACATAAAGCTCTGGGAGGACATCTATACACAAGCCATAACAAAACTAAAAAGGGAATCACAGTGTTGGTAGGGGTGATTGACCCAGAATATCAAGGGGAAATTGGACTATTACTCTACAATGAAAGAAAGGAAGAATATACTTGCAGTGCAGGAGATCCTTTTGGGCACCTCTTAGTATTATCATGCCCTATTATTAAAGTCAACAGGAAACTACAATGACCCAATCTAGACAGAATGACAAATGTTCCAGAACCTTCAGCAATGAAAGTATGGGTCACTGCATGAGGGAAAGAACGAAGACCTGATGAGGTGCTTGCTGAAGGCCAAGGGAATACAGAATGGGTAGTAAAAGAAGGTAATTCTAGATGTCAGCTATGACCCTATAATCAGCAATGGAAGCAAGGATAGCAATTTTAATAGTGCTCTACTAATATGCTTCCAATGCAACATAAAGTTGATAGGCTTAATACTAGTTTTCAAGTATTGTTAAACCTATGTTATAGTATTCAAGTTATGAAACATTAGGAGTAAGCATTACCTCCCCACAAAAAAACCCTTGCCTTATCCTGGGGAGGGAATTAGTGCATCTCCATTTGTATGTGGGACGGTTATAACATGTTAGGCATAACTATCAACTTGTCATTATATCTGGAGACTATGGTTTAAAGAAATGTGTGTGGTTGTCAAGTTGACAAGGAGTGGATTATGATAATTAATTGATTGTGTCAATTTGAGTAAGAAACACCCAACTAAATTGGCTCAGCATAGTTCTGGGTGTGGAAGACTCACCCTAGGGAGGATTATCACCAGAATGGTATAAAAGAGAAATGAAGAAGCAAGTATTGCTTCTGTTCCTTCGGAGGAGTTCTAGTTTGGCCTTTCCCTTGGATGTCGTCTCCTGGGTTCCAGCACACTCTTCAGCCTCCTGATATGCACTCAGATGGGGCACTACATAGAGCTCCAGGCCTTCGACTGGATCCTTCAGATCCCCAGTGCACAGTTAGACCTTTCACCCTCTTCCACATTGCCTCTGTGGGTGACCATGGTAAGCCAATATTGTTAATTCTTATATAGTTGTATATCTTGTATTAAACCTGTTTCTTTAGTAAGCACTGACTGATACAGGGAGCAAGGAAAGAAATTCGTGTGACCAAATGGAGGCAGGATCTTCAAATTGAGATAGATTTTTTTACATTTGTGCCTTTCATGGTAGTATGTTTGTATCTGGAAAGATAAGAGCTTCTAAATCATGAAAGATGTGAAGATACTCAATAATCACACCTAAGAACCCTAAGATAATTGGAAGATTATGGGCAAATTCTTGGCACTCAAAAGAAGTGACTTTAGGATCAATGAAATTATGTACTACTTCACATAATAGATATTTGATTTTGGGAATTTGGTCATCTATATAGGGCGGGGTAAGAAAGTGCTGTGTGTATAAGTAACAAACAACTTGTACATGCATATAATGTTTTTGCTGCTCCCCAGATCCCTCAGAGGAATAGAAATTTCAGGGTGATGCTGAAGTTCTACCATTTCTCAGGTAATTGCTTCTCAGGCAATTGTACAATTATGTCGGAAAACACCAGCCCTGTTACGCAGAGAAGTGAAAGACAGCCTATCTTTGATAACAGAGACACTTACTACTCTTTGAACACTTCTTTGAATTTCTTAATTTCTTTGAATTTCAGTGTCCTCATTGACACCATTTACTTGAGAATCTTTTTCTTCACAGACTCACAAGGTATTTCTGGGATTAAATAAGATAGTACGTACAGGGCCTGACAAGTCGCATGCAATCAATGGCTCATCTTATGAAGGCATTTGTACCTATAATTTCTTAAGCCTTGGTTACAAATAAGATATTATAATGCATATGTGTATTTTTATATATGAACATTTTCACTTTAAGTAATTAAAAGACTTCTAGGGAACTTATCACCTTAATTTACTTATTTATTGTGTTTGAAGAGACAAGCCAACAGGTGTCCCTCATCTAATTCCATTCCATTACTGCCCTTATAAGAGGATTTAAATCTTAACCTGATGGTATTGGGGTCCTCTACTGAACTTATAAAATTACTTTTATCAACACTTGCTAGCTGTAGAAGCAGTCATTGCTGTCACCAATTTTAGTATTTTGGAAGCCGCTATACTTTGCCAAATGCTACACAAAAGGCTTTTTCTGAAATTGACCTCCAGCAAGGAATTAGCACTAATTCTGGGAGATTCCATTTGTTCTGTTTACAGACCTTGGACATTTTCAGAACACTCTGTTTTCTTTCTTGCAACTGCACAACAGCCACCTTGCCAGGTAGCACTGGACAGGCTTCCCACTGCCTGCCAGCGTTTTCCTCCAGCCAACATTCTTTACAAATAGCACTGCGACCTCTAGGCAGGGTAATAGAGAAGAAGGGACATGGTTTCGTTGTTGTTGTTTTATTTTAGAGACAGGGTCTCACTGTGTGTGTGGTTCAGGCTGGCTTTGAGCTCAGTATGTAGTCCAGGCTGGCCTGAGAATGTGTCTGAGATATTCAGACACACCTGGGCTCAACCTCTTTTGCTGTCTTTTGCTATGTGCTTACTTAATCTGATTCCAAGTTTGTTTTGTTTTCTTCTATAAAATTGAAATAATATTATGGTCTTTGTAGGGTCATTGCAAGGGTTGACTAAGACAATGTGTGTAAAGAATTCAGCATAAAGCCTGCCAATATTAAGTACTCCAATAAATGAAGTCATTATTTTAATAACAGCAGTAAAGGAATGTGCTTTTCTTTGCC
>RJWM01031539.1:0-22285 GCA_004363535.1 Dasyprocta punctata | reverse complement strand
AAAAAAAAAAAAAAAACCCTCCATGCCATCAGACATAATAAAATCAAACAAAACAGAATAGGATAAACAATCAAAACAGAATACTGAAGAAAACAAAACAATAAAATGGAACAAAACAAAACAGAACAATATTGGATTTCAAAAACAAGACAGAAGGAAATTCCCCATAGTTGCTGTCCTCTAAATAGATGCTCAGACTACCAGCTTTAGGCTTGCAAAGTCAATCAAATAATACAAGAATTAAGTTGTTTTTGTACCTCAGTTGCTATCAACTCAGCCTGTGATCCTCCAAATCAGTGGTTGCTTGGGGGCAGGGTGTGGGGAGCTGCCTTTGTCTCCCAGTCTGCACACCATCCGGCTCATGAGAAGGGCAAATTGGCTTCTTGTTTCTCTTCCTGGCCCCATGTGGCCCTTTTTTGTTTTTTTTGTTTTTTTTTGTTTGTTTGTTTTGGTTTGGTTTGGTTTTTGTTGTTGTTGTTGTTGTTGTTGTTGTTGTTTTTGAGATAGGATTTCACCATGTACTCTAGGCTGGTCTTGAACTTGTGATTTGTGATCTTCTTGCCTCCCAAGTAATAAGATTACTGGCATGCACCATCATGCCCAGCCTTCAATTTTTTTTTCTTAGAAACAATATTATGATTGGTTAACATAATATTGAAAGATATTTGACATCAGGGTAAATTGTAAAATCTGGAAGCTGTATATTTAAGTATTTACATTACTGGAGAACATGAAGGAAATTGCCAAACAGGTGGAGGAGTGGCTAGCAGCCCAGGGCCATTGGTGACCTTTTGTGCCTCAGTATGGAATTTCAGTTTTCCCCTATATATAATGAAAATATTTTAAGCATGCTAGGAAATGTGAGAGTATGTCTTAGAATGGATTCAATGCTGAGTTCAAGGGATTCACTTTGCATGAACCCTCTGAAATTTTATGTTTCAGAGATCATGTCTAAGACTTTCATCCAATTCTCAGAAGTTAACAAAAAATTAATAGTTTCTTTAGAAAGATTTCTATGGTGATATGGAGTGAGATAGATTGGGATTTAAAACTAAGGGTAGGGTTTTGCATTAGTGTGGGCAGATGAGTGGCAGAGGGAAAGAGTGAGCTTTTCAATTCATTATTTCTTGAAAGTACAGCCAGTTTTCATTATTCACAGTAGTTATGTTCTGTAACTGTACTACAGACACTGAGCTAATGAATACTGATCCATTGTTCCTAGGAGATACAGGTAACTTGCGTAAATGAGCTAAAGATCGCCTTTGTGCATTGGCCCTTTGCTTGCTTATTTCTTCACAGCAGACTGGAGTCTGTTAACATAAAGGTGTGCCTGCTCCAAACTAATTTTTTATATGTGATTGTTTAAAGCAGAATCCTTCCAAGAAGAGTTTTAGTCATTGAGAGCCTATCTACTTTGCAAATCCCACAAAACTGCTTTACACCCAATGTCTGCTATTTACAGGTGAACTCAATAGCAGAGCTATTAAAAACCCCAAGCTGCTGTTTTTCTTTGGAGTTCTTTCACCTGGAGACTCCCTGCCAGGCTATTAAGCAGCCTTATCTAGACGCAGAAGGTCCTCCTTGTTGACCCTCTTCCCTGGCGTTCCTTTGGCCCTCTCTTTCCAGCCTCCTGATGGAAAGATCTTCCCCTGTACGCAAGCCTGTCAGAGAATCATCCAGATAAAGTTCATGTGTGACTGCCACCTTGTGGTTATTCCATTCCCCTTGATTGGCCCTCAAATCCTGTGAACTCAATACAGTCAGGTTCTTAGGAGCCTCTGGTCACGTTTTCATCAGTTGATCGGTACAGAACCTTGTTTTATGTGTGTTTCTGTTTAAAGACACCTTATTTGCTATATATTGCTGATTCACTAACGTTAATTCATGGGTGACATCTCTGTAGCTCATGACTAAAGGAACTTTCCCTAAGGTTTATTACTTTTCTTCCAGGCATGTTTCAGCCCTCTTGCATTTAGGAGCACTAAAAAGCACTGTAGCACTGTGCTAGGAAGGTATTTTAAACAAAAAGCTCAAAACTACAAAGAGCATGGCAGTGGTCTGTGTATCAGACACTTAATTGTAGTATGGAAATTGAAGCAGGAAGGTAGAGTGTTGCCTTGTGCAACATCTGCTGGGAAGGGATTTCACTGCTCTGCTCATGTCTGCAAAACCAATGCAAGTGTTAATTTTGGAATCAAAAATAAATACTAGCAAGCAGACAAATTCACAAATATGGACTACATGAATAATGATCAGCTGTACCATCTCAGTCAGTCACTTCTTGAATGCATCTGATGCTGAGTCCTCTTCCTCACAACAAAGCAATTACCTCTATTTCTTTCTCTCTTTAGCATGAAAATTCCCAATTTCTTTGGGAACTTTTGAGTTGTTAAATACTTTAAAGTGATTGAGATGAATGGTATGGTTAATTTTATTATAATTAACAAATCTCCTCCTATCTTACAATCCTTCACCAATAAAAACTGTACTCCATGTACTCCTGCCACTGCCTATCTTTTAGTTCATATCAGATTCACCTGGGGAGATGAGGTAAGGAAAATGGCAAGCCTAGAGATAACTGTCTCTTTCCTTTCCCTTGTCCTTCACCACTCCAGGTGTCATCTGTATTTCTCCCTATGTTAGCTCTATTCTGTAGCCAGATTTTCTGTGTAGTGAGAGAGGTGGCAACCTTACTGCTCCAGATTTGAATTGTCCCAGCAGAACTGAGAACTTGTTTCAGCCAGTGCTCTTGTATCAGTGAACTCATGTGCTGTTTGCAGACAAAGAGATTCTGTGTGTGTGTGTGTGTGTGTGTGTGTGTGTGTGTGTGTGTGTGTGTGTTTCTGTCTGTCTGTCTGTCTCCCAGGCCAGTTGCTATTCCTAGAGATATGGAAAACTGATTAGCTAGTTGATGTCATCTGTAGCCGGAAGGTGAGTGACATTTGATTGTTAGCTTTTTTAGTTTCATGTGGATTTCTAAAGGGCAGGAACTCAGAAGAATTAGGTCTGTTGCACAACTAAACAACAGATATCACTTATGCATATTAAGACAAGTATTTTCTTCCTATCATGTTTAGGGTCAGTAAGATGACCGTTAAAGGACCATCAGTGTGATTAAAAGATTATGGAGCTTTCAGCTTTGAATAGTGTTGGTTCAAATTTGATTTTGCTTTAAATTATTTCTTCATGGGGGTACATTATATTTGTGGATATATTATAGTGGGTACTATGTTCTGTTTTTTATGTTTATAAAATACTTCATAATTTTAATAAAAGACCACAAAATAAATTCTGGTTTAAGCAGGCGAATAGTAATAGTTATTGGGTTATAATTCCCCTTTACTATTAAGTGAGCTACAGAGTTGACATTGCATTGATCTAGTGATCTATATGACATTTTAGAGGTGTTGTAAAGATAAATAATATTTTGAGTTTCTTTTTTGATGATGTGAAAGAAAAGCTATTCCCTTTTTCTCTTTCTTATGTGTGTTTATGATACCATAGGTACCCGCAAGGTGTGGAGTTACAGTCCGAGACAGTCTAAAGAAAGCACTGATGATGAGAGGTCTTATCCCAGAGTGCTGTGCTGTGTACAGAATTCAGGATGGGTATGGTTTGTATGTGTTGTAAAACTTTGTTTAAAAAAAAAAATCTGATAGGAAGCTTTAGGGTTTTCTGCTGGATCTTTAGCCTACGTATAGAGTTGAAAATAAAAAAAATTAAATTAATGCTAAGTAAGCGTGGAGAGATCTTATAGGCCATTGATAATTTTGTGTGACTGCGATATGTGATTCAGATGAAATGACCTTGTTGGAGTTTGAGATGTTCACCATTTTTGAACCATTTAGTATGTGATTTATTTGGGTAGTATACCCTTACCCATTCCCCCATTTTTAATATAAACTCAGAGTTTCACAAAAGTTTTATCAAAATTAATATTGTATATTAAACTATTTTTCTTTTAGAAAATGCTTTAACAGGTGTTACAAGACTTCTGAATTTTGAAACCATTATTTTACATCAGGTCTTAGGACATTTTGTGGTCTTTTTCTCTGAATTGATAGAGAAGTTCATACCTGTGATTTTTTTTTTTTTTTTAATGGGGACCCTGGGAACAATCCATTTTTTGCTGTTGTAGGCCTTTTCTGGAGCTGACTTGAAGAAAAGAGTACATCTCTTTACCCTGCTGTTTGTCCAAGACTGATACAGTTATTTGGGGTAAACTTAAAAATTAATTTATTGCCATTTAAATTTCTAACGATGGAAGGTCAGGGAGCCAAACCTCCCTAGTACTAGCCCCTCAATAACCAATTTTCATATCTTCAGCATGAGGTATGTGAATATTTTTAGGTATAATAACCAAGAAAGGCTTATATCTGCATTTTTCAGAGAGAAGAAACCAATTGGCTGGGACACTGATATTTCCTGGCTTACCGGGGAGGAATTGCATGTAGAAGTATTGGAGAATGTTCCACTTACAACACACAATTTTGTATGTATCTTTATATTTTTGTAATGTCAAAAATGTTCACATTTTCATGAATGTGTTTTTATTTACAGATCATGAAATACGGATAAGTAATTTTGCAGTTGACATTCTACCTAAGTTGAAAATCAGTTTTGTTCCTTAAAAACTTGTACTTAAAGAGTTTTAATCCTTATATTTTCTTTTTAATTAAAAAAAAGATAATACATGTCTGTTACTAAAAGAAAACAATTAGAATGGTGTAAAAGTATATCAAGTAAAAAATGAAAATTCTTTACTTGGAGGTCACTGTTTGTGTAGGTTAATAGATTATTGTATAGTCTTCCAAACTTTTTTTTTTGGTATATGCAAACATGCTTGTACCTATAAACTCAAAGTTTTCTTCCTCTTTGTTTTTTCTTCCTTCCCTCCATTTTTTTCCATTCCTTTCCCTTTCTTAAATGAAAAATTGAGTCATGTTGTGTGATAGTCCTCACTTTTTGAAAAAAAAATTCAACAGAATATTATAGACTACATCCTGTCAGTACACCTAACTATTAAAGTTAGCCCATTGTAAAAGAATAGGAAAAAAATGGGCATAGTGGCACACAACTGTAGTCTCAGCACCTAGGAGGCTGAGGTAGGAGGATTGTCACGATTTTGAGGCCAGCCTGAACCACACATAGTGAGAGCCTGTCTTGAAAAACCAAAAAGAGAAAGAAAGAAAGAAAGAAAGAAAGAAAGAGGAAAGGAAAGGAAAGAGGAAAAAGGAAAAAGGAAAAAAAGAAAGTAAGTAAGTTTGGGATATAGCTCAACGGCACAGCGCCTGCCTGGCAAGCAAGGTCGTGAGTTAAATTCCTGGTACAAAAAAATAATAATAATAAAAGGGAATGTGATATATTAATCATTTTTAAAATATTTTGATAAGTCTATCACACAAAACTAAGCAGAATCTTTCTACATACCTACGGACACACTTGTGTGTGTTTCTAAAGCATAGGGTGATGGAAGAGGAACATGGATTAGCTGGGTATTACTCTCTTTGAGTCTTGGTTTTTTTCATTTGGTAGAACCTAGCATAAGCTAAGTGCCACCAGCGTGGGGTTTAGATATACTCAACTTCCAAGCTAAACATAAGCTGTGGCCCAGAAGATACATCTTCCTGTGCACACCTTTACTGACAGATGTATCCTAACTGATGTAAAGCATATGTTGTTTCAAATTTATACTCAAACGCTTATGCACATATTTTCTCCCCCTCAGATGTTTTGCTCCTCTCCCTGCTTCTATGCCTTTTCCCCCTCTTCCTTGTTCTCTCTTTTCTCTGTTATATCCGTGCCCAACAAGTTACACATAGTTTTAAAACACAGGTGAGTGGCAGGATGGCAGGCATTGAGTAAATTAAGAAAGAGAAATGGAGAACTTCTTGAAATTGAAGCAATTATTAAGAGAATACAAATGGGTCAGGAAAAAAGACAAGATGAATGAAAAATAGATACCTGTGAAAATATTTTATGACTTTTTTTTTTTTTTTTTTTTTTTTGGACTTGCTATGTAGCCCAGGCTGGCCTCAAACTCACAGTTATCCTCCTGCCTCAGCCTCCCATGTGCTGGGATTATAGACATACGCCACCATGCCCAGCTCATAACTTTGAATAATACAAGTGTGTCTTTATTTCTTGTTGCATCAATGCCAGTTATTATTCCTTATCTCCCTTCTTTGTACGATAATTAATTCATTCCCTGTCTTTCATCTTCCTTTCCCATGTATTCCCTTCTTTTCTACGTCTATGTTTTCAGGCTTGAAATCAGTTCCTAGTCTTTGTCTCTCAACTTGACCTTCCAAGTTTTTAATTTGGACATAAAAATGGACAGCCCATCTACTATTTTGAGTCCTTGGTGTTCTTTTTTGTATCATAGTATGTGAGTTTTATGATATAAATATATTTAAAGTTGTTATTCAAACAAGAGAGTAAATGTGTTGATTTCCAAAGAGATACTTGCACACTTTTGAAACCTTCTTTGATGTTTTTGCTTTGCAGGTACGAAAAACTTTTTTCACCTTAGCATTTTGTGACTTTTGTCGAAAGCTACTGTTCCAGGGTTTCCGCTGTCAAACGTGTGGTTATAAATTTCACCAGCGCTGTAGTACAGAAGTTCCTGTGATGTGTGTTAATTATGATCAACTTGAGTAAGTAGTCCAGAAAAAGCTGTTTTCAGTCATTTTACATTTAAACTTTCATAGTGTGAAATCAGTTTGTCCTGTAAGTAAACAAGTTTCTCTTCAGTACAGATGTTACAGAGAATTTTTAAAACTGTGGCTGGAGAGTAACATTTAGTCCAACTGACACTTCTCTCCCAAAGTATAATTCCAGTCCAGCTATACATTTAATTTATATTTTAGATCCTCTTGTAATTAATAAAGACACCTAGTCCATAGAAATAACTGTTGGATACTTTTTGAATGGAGACTGAGTGTCACTTTAGTTAAGTGGACTATTGTATCTTTAGGCTGCAGATGAGGGTATCTGATTCTGTCTGTTATTTTGTAAATTACATTTATATTCACACACACACGCGCGCGCGTGCACACACACACACACACACCTTTAGCCCTCTTCCCTCAGTTTAGATAAGAGTAAGACATAAAATCTTACTACTCAGTTTCTTTATAAAATTTATTTTTGTTTTAAACCAGAGTTTTCCTAATAGATTAGACTGAGGCTGTTATAATCTCTTTTTCTGTCAATGTTGTTGCTGCTACTCTTAAGATCTTTTTATTTTTCCTGATTACTTGAGCAAATAGAATTTAACTCTGTACTTTAAAGTAAATTATGATGATGCGATCTAACTTAGCAATATTTTTTCTTCTAATGCTTTAACCATGAAGCGTGATTTCCCCCTCTTAATATGTAGACATTTACTGGGGAACAATTAGCTTTAGAGTTTGAGCTTGCCTTTGAAAATACAATATAATTGTTTTAATAAGTCTTTAGACAAAAATACAACTAATTGAATTTTAACAATTGTTTCTGGAAATGGAATTTGACCCCTTATTTTTCCATTAACTATGTATTCTGTCATACTGACGCTTCTGGGTTTTACACAAGTTAGGTTTGTTTTGTTTTGTTTTGTTTTTGTCTCACAGTTTGCTGTTTGTCTCCAAGTTCTTTGAACACCACCCAATACCACAGGAAGAGGCCTCCCTAGCAGAGACCACCCTTACATCTGGATCGTCCCCTTCTGCACCCCCCTCAGAGTCCATTGGGTATGGTTTCACTCCTGCTATAGAGTGATGTGCTATTCGAACTGCTTTCTTTTGGTTAATTAGAAAACCTTTCCAACACCTGAATTGTTAAATTAAGGATTTTTTTCCAAAATAATTTATTTTATCAGATCCTTCAGACGTTTACATGTATGTGGTACAGAAACGGGATTAAAATAGCATAGACTGTGGGCTGGGGATATAGCTCAGTGGCACAGTGCCTGCCTGGCAAGCTCAAGGTTGTGAGTTCAATTCCCAGTACAAAGAAAGAACAAGCATAGACTTTTCAGGAACAGTTCTGAAAAAAATCAAACAACAGATGATTTTGAGTCACTACGTTGTATGTATCATTTTATTAGGTAATATTAGATATAGAAGTGTATGACTTCCATTTGTAAAAGTAGCATGAACATAGGAAACAAATGTAAATAATTTCTTAAACTTTACAATTATAAGCTGTAGTTTATGGAGTATATTATGTGATAAGGTTATAAATTTTTATTATTTTTATAGGAAATAGAGAAAAGAGCATGAAAACTTAATGGAGAAGATGGGATCTGAACTGAACTAAAATATAAGTGAGAATAGGAAATGAAAGCATGAACGATTGGAGATGGAAAATGGCATAAATAAAGAGCTAGTGAAAAAAGGCTTGTCAGAATGAGAAGTACCATGTGTAAAGCCCAGTTACAGAGAGTATTAGAATTTGCTTGACACAAGAAAGGTGGAAAAATTAAAGGTTTTCAAGCAAATTAGTAACCTGATGAAAATGATTTTAACCTGTAATCCCAGCACTCGGGTTGCTGAGGCAGGAGGATCGTTGCAAGTTCAAGGCCAACCTGGGCTACAAACTGAGCTCGAGGGCAGCCTGAATTGGATAGGGAGAAAAAAATCGATAGTATTGTCAGTTGTAGAGGATGAAGCAGTGGATTTACAGGCAATGCAAAGTCATCGTATATTTCAGCTTCAAAGTAGGAGAAAAAGAGATCCATAGTGATGAGTTAAGTGCTATTAGTTTGGTGTGGGGCATTGCTTACACAGATCTGCTTTTTCCTGTCTGAATTCGAAGCACCATGATTTACGTTATGACTGGAATCTTATGATTAAAAACATATTTCAGCAATACTTACCTCAGAACTTCTTACTGTCAGTTTTCACCCTACTTCCTTCTACTCTTCACAATGTAATCCTGGAGAGATAAGTTGACACTTCTCATAGATCTGTAATTTTTGTGACACCAATATTCCTAGAAGATCTCACAGGTTAGAAAAGTTAACAGAAGACTTTTATATTAAAGAATGGTCAAAAAAAATAAATAAAGAATGGTCAAAAACAAAAAACCCAAAAACCAAAAAGCTGGGCATGGTGGTAAACAACTGCAATCCCAGCACTGAGGCTGAGGCAAGAAGATGACTGAAAGTTGGAGGCCATAGTGAGTTCAAGGCCAGCCTGAACTATATACTGAGACCTTGTCTCAAAAAAATAAAAAGAAATGGCACCCATTACATTCTTTTCTCAGGATGTAACAGTTATCTTCTCTGCTGGTCATTTTGTTCTTGCTAGCTCTATCATTAGTCATATGCAGCTGTATATTTTCTAGACGATCAAATAAAAATGTTACTGTGTTTATTTTGGTTTCTAATTAATCCTTTGGCTGTGACATTTTCTCCTGATAGACTCTATAGACCACAATCCCTTTCTAATGGCAGGTCCCAGTTTGGTGAGCAGAGTTACAGAACACTATGGTGAAATTATCTTGGCCGATCTGGAGGGTGTAAAATGGCAACAATCTAAGATATGCCTTCCAGTAAAGAAGTATTACCTATGACACCATTTGCCATGAGTTTTAGTCATAACTAGATTGTAGTCTTAGACAAATATGAAAAATATTTAAATCTTCATAAGTCATTTTCCTAGTGATTTATTTTTGGGGTTTCTTTTAGGTTGGGTTGGGTTTTTGAGACAAGGTTTTTCTATGTAGTTCAGACTGGCCTTGAACTTACTCTGTAGCCTGATCTGGCTTTGGACTCACAGCAGTTCTTCCGCCTCAGCCTCCCAAGTGCTAGGATTACAGGCATACGCCACTATGTCCAGCTTTCCTGATGCTTTTATGTCAGAGTGTATGTGATTGTGTCTAATAATAGAAATCAATCATGTTCAATCTACGTATGGTGTTCCAGGTCTGTAATCCCAGCTTCCTGGGAGACTGTGGCAGGAAGGTCCCAAGTTCAAGTTCAACTTTGGCAATTTAGCGAGACCCTGTCAAAATTAATAGAATAATTAAAATTGATTGAGGCTGTAGTTTAGTTTAATAGCCCTGGGTTCAGTTCCCGGTAATAAAGACACACACACACAGAATCAGTCATATTCAATATCAAAACTTCTTTGTATTTGATTACTGATCGTGATAAAAATTATAATAGTCATGATATAAATATCCTAATGAGCTGGGTGTGGTGGTGCACTCCTATAATTCCAGCACTCGGGAGGCTGAGGCAGGAGGATAGTTGCAAGTTCGAGACCAGCCTGGACTACAAAGTGAGCCCAAGGCCAACCTGAATCACATGGTGAGACCCTGTCTCAAAAAGACAAATAAATAAATAACCTAATGTGGATGTAATGAAAAAATTTTGGAGATTTGATATGCTGATTTTGAATACAAAGTAAGAGATACTTCCTTTTCTGCTTTTTAAAAATGCTAAAGAATAACTGGGCATGGTGGCGCATGCCTGTAATCCTAGCACTCGGCAGGCCAAGGTGGGGGGATTGCTATGTTTTCAAGGCCATCCTGGACTACAAAGTGAGTTCAAGGCCAGCCTAAACTGCATGGTGAAACCCTGTCTCAAAAAGACCCCCCCCAAAAAAAAGCTAAAGAATATGCATTAAGAACAAGTCATTTAAAATTTGCATGTCACTGAACAAAAGTACTCACTTTGCTTCAAAAGTTTTAAATATTCTAGTTTAAAAATCAGATCTAAATTAATGGTGATTTATTGAAGAGTGTTACACATTCTTTTTATTTTTAATTCAGCACTGATTTAAAAACACTTGCCCAGCAGCCTTAAGGATGTGTCTTGTGGCGGGAGCCAGTTGACTGACAGTTACTTTGTAGACTGTAGATTGCCTTGGTCCAGGTAAAGATTTTGCATGTGGGAACTCAAGTTTATCTGTTCCCAGAAATTATGAGAATTGGTAGTTAAATAAATTTGCCTTAAACAAAATCAAAACAGACTAAATCAGAATACCAAGTAATTGATTTCAATGAAAAATATACCTATTATATAAGCCAGACATCTTATGTTAGATGGGTCAGCACCCCCTCCTCTTTTGGAAAATAGCAATGGGAAACCAAATTACTATAATCAGAAGACTACTTTTAATAAGCATGGAATTAGGACATGGTTCATGTATGTAGTGCATCAGAGTCCTGATAACTCAAAATGTTCTCCAAAATTGTTATTTATACTTGCCCTTACTTCTGGATAAATTGACATTGTGAACCAAGCCACACCTCCACCAGGTGGTATTAGTCTCTGATTTTGTATAATAGGCAGAAATCTCATTTCTTAGTACTATATATCCATTCTTTTCTGTAGCTGTGATAATGAGATTTATAACATTAAATGATTTCCTGGCTCCTGGATCAGCATCTCTTACATGCTGCTTCTGGATCAACCTCTCTTACATGCATAGTTTCTTTTCTTTCTTTCTTTCTTTTTTTTTTTTTTTTTTTTTTTTTTTTTTTTTTTTGGTACTGGGGATTGAATTCACAACCTTGTGCCTGCCAGGCAGGCACTTCTGCCACTAAGCTAAATCTCCAGCCCTATTTTTGAGACAGGGTCTCACTGTGCAGTTCAGGCTGGCCTTGAACTCACTTTGTAGCCCAGGCTGGTCTCGAACTCACAACAATCCTCCTGCCTCAGCCTCCCAAGTGCTGGGATTAAAGGCATGCACCACCACATCCAACTCTACATGCGTACTTTTGATTTGCTGTTTCTGTCATGATCCTAAGGAGTAACTTACTGCCACTTCTGTCTGCACCAGACCAATTATTATTAATTAGATTGTCTTGTACACTTCTAATTCATTCAGGCCTTTTCCAGGTTTAAGACTGATTTAAACTCTGCTGTTGCCCTAAATTCTAACAGCAGCCTTAAAAGTAGTTTAGTAGTCAGTGCATGTCCCAAAACATTTTTTTAACCTCACCCAGAATTCCTTAGCAAAGGGCATATATTTGACTACCTAAAGCAAGAATAAAGACATCTCTATCAGAATGTAAGAATTTCTCAATAACCAGGAAACAAAAAGGATGGAACTGCTGGGAACTCAAGAGGCTGTGAGGCAGGAAGATCACTGTAAGTTTGAGGCCAGCCTGAACTATACAGTGAGACCCTATCTCAAAACAATAAAGTAAAATAGAGTAAA
Source organism: Dasyprocta punctata (assembly GCA_004363535.1). Lineage (NCBI taxonomy): Eukaryota > Metazoa > Chordata > Mammalia > Rodentia > Dasyproctidae > Dasyprocta > Dasyprocta punctata. Next base: position 10,130 of record RJWM01031539.1, on the reverse strand, counting down.
TTTCATGCTAATTTTCCTAAAGACAAGTTACCTAAAATTCTTTTTTTTGCTTTTTTGTGGCACTGGGGATTGAACTCACAGCCTCACGGCTGCCAGGCAGGCACTTAAGCCACTGAGCCAAACTCCCAGCCCTAAGTTACCTAAAATTCTAATTGGGATGATACAGACTTTTAGTACATAATTTTTTGTATTTGCAGATCAATTATAAATTGATTCATGTAGTTAAATTTTGACCTATAGTCAAAATTTCTTTCCCCTATCCTTAAAACGTTCAGAGAAGTAAAACTATAAACTGGTGTATAGTTCAAATTGTGTTGACATGCTTTCTTCAGTGATGTTTTGTCACTGTTGAACTTCCTTTGCTCTTCAAACTTTAATCCATTCCTTTTTCTACTATGTAGTCTTACCATTCCTTTCCAAATCTTCACCCCTCACAAATGTCTTTTTATTTGCTCAACATTGTCTTTCTGTCCTAATAACCACTAAATAAAGCTGACTTGTTAGGAAGTTAGCATAAGATGGAGTGGAATGATAACCAATATGTAAAAAGAGCTTGTGAATGCAGTCATTTATTGGCCCTGATGGAACTCAGCAAGACAGCCATACCTCATGAACCCAGTGATACTCACTATCTTGCACCGAAGATACCTTTCTGAGGAGCTTAGACTCCTTGTAGATGCTTACAATCTGTTTCTTAAAACTTCAGGTTTTCTGTGTCAGGTTTGTGTTAGGGCCAGTGAGAGAGCATAGACTTTGTTCCTTAACTGCAGTACCAAAACAGGTCACTCTGTGAGCTACTTTGGTGTTTGATCAAAAAGTAATTTTTAAAAATATTTGCTTTAGTGTTTAGTGTATGAGTTTCATGTGTTTCTGGTTCAGTAATTGGGCATGAAAGAAGTTTCACAATGTAAAAGATTTTGGCACTGTGAAGGTCATCTTCTGAATTTGGAAATGATCTTTTGATATTGTTCAGAATTTTCAATTCTGATACAAAGAAGCCTGGTACATCTTTCAGGTCCTAAATGTATAGGTATTATCTCATATTACTTAGAACTTATAATATGTTCCATAAAATGTTTATTGCAGTAACCTCAGATATCAAGAAATGACAAAGTTAGAAGAAAACAGCTGATTTTATTCAGTTAGTCTCTACGTAGATCATTTTGTATATTTTAAAGGATAAGAGCATCTTGAGCTGACTAGTCACAGGTAAATTTTAGGTGTGTGTATGCAGAGATTTCCTGGAGTTTTCTGGGTAAGAATCAGTGTTCTTATTACTGATAGTCCCTGCAGGCTCTGCTCCAGCAAAGCAGCTTTGGTAGAAGTTGTTGTAGATATGTTATTTTATTGAACTGATTCCTTTTATATAGCGATTGCTGCTGCAATTCCACTGCTTTACTTTAATGATTTTTATATTAAGCAAGAAAATCTTTATATCTTCCACTTTAAATATTATTATCTCAATGTGTGTAGTCTCTCTGAATCTTACCTTCTAATGACTTGATTTTTCCAGGCCCCCAATTCTCACCAGCCCATCTCCTTCAAAATCCATTCCAATTCCACAGCCTTTCCGGCCAGCAGACGAAGATCATCGAAATCAATTTGGGCAGCGAGACCGGTCCTCATCTGCTCCCAATGTGCATATAAACACGATAGAACCTGTCAATATTGATGTAAGTATCCAGTGTGGCTACTACTAAAAATATCCAGGTGTATTTCTTTCTTTCTTTCTTTTTTTAATTTATTTTTTCCATAGAATTACAATACAGGTCAACTATAAGTGCTATTTTTCATTCATCATAGTTACTTTAAGTACAAGGGTTTATATGAATCTCAGATCAGAAAAGGCTTTAATCTTCTCTGATAAATACTTCACTGGTGCCAAATTACATACCTATTCCAGCTTTTTTCTTATAACACCATCTCTGTAAAAGTTTTATCTTCAAATGAAAATGGTTTAAAAATCTAAAGAATTGATAGAGGCCTTTAGGGGCACCCATGAAGTCCTCTAAAGTTTGTTATGATGTTCTTTCAAATATCAAAGATCAATATGAAATTAAGAATTTTAGTTTTTAGTATTATAAGCTTGGTGTTATAGCCAACAAAAGCATGATTCTGTGTTTAAGAATTAGCATGTGGTTGAAGTTATAACTTAAATTTTATTGAATATAAAAGAAAAACTATTGCAAAATTTATTTTTCAACATGAATTCCAAAATTAGACTTTATTCCCATTGTTCTACTATGAAACTTTTTCCCTTTTGGGGAGGTAGTCCTCTAAGTAGCTTTTTCCTGGTACCAGTTTTCCTTGACAAATGGGATTTTTTGAGTACAAAGGAAGAAAATAGTGGAGAAAGGAAATACAGAAATAAAAAGGTTGTGAAATACTAAGAACTCAACCATGTTTTTAGGTGAGGTCTAGTCTCAGTATATCCAAAATTGTAACCTTCATTTTTACTTTCAAAAGCAACACCCTTTTAAATTATTCTCTTTTTTCTTTGATTGTGACCACTGTTCTCCTGGTCTCTCAAGCTTGAACTTTTAAAATACCACTTTATACCTTGTCTTTCCATCCTTCCTATACCCAAACAGCATCTTTTCCTTTTCCTGTGCATTTCATACTGGTTCTTGTTTACTGCTACACTATTTAAGCCCACATTTCTTCACTTGAACTACTTACTACGTATATCTCCTAAATGGATTTCTCACCATGGATTTGTTTTGTTTTATTTTTTGGGTGTTTGTTTGTTTTTTGAGACAGGGTCTCACTGTGCAGTTCACGCTGGCCTTGAACTCACTTTGTAGCCTAGGCTGACCTGGAATTTGCAGCAGTCCTCCTACCTCAGCCTCCCAGAGTGCTGACATTACAGGCATGCACCACCACATCTGGCCTTCACCGTTGATTTCTGTTTCCATTCTTCGTGCTATTATCAAGATAATTTTATAGTAACATCTTTAACATCATCTATTCCTTTGTTTCAAAACTTTCAGTGACTTACCATTCATAACAAGATAACCCTTAAAGTCTAGCTTTTCATTTATGGTCAGTCACTCATTAATCCACCAAAGAAGATTTATTTTTGACTCTTAACTAGCAGTGAGAAATTAAGGCTGAATTAGCACATAATCTTGGCCCTTTGGGAAGGCGAAGTTTAGTGGATGTATCAGATATATAAATAAATAACCTCAAAAATAGAATGGTATCTTAGAGAAGGGGTAGTGAACTGCCTGGTTGGATCTAGAAATATATTGCAGAAGGGATAACATTAAGCCAGACTGCAAAAGGTGAATGAGTAGGAGTGTTTATACACTAGATAGGGAATTAAGAAGGAAAACTGTTCATTACAAAAATAGTACAAAGGCATGCAAGTGCCTTTACATGGATGTATTTGATAGTTGGTATTGTAGGAGTTCAGGGTTCAGGAGAAGGTTGGTGAATGACAAAAGATGAATCTAGCTAGAGTTCAGGCTGAAATACTTTGTGTATTATTCTAAAGTCTCTTAAAGTAGTAGTAGGGAGTCTAAAACACATGAGTGTGAGAGGTCAGCTCTGTATTTTAGAAAAATTCTCAGTGGTAGAATGGAGGATAAGTCAAATGGGTACCATATCTTAAAGCATTTAGTTCTTAGATTTGTACAGTATTCTAGATAATGGAAGATAAAGGTTTAAACTCTAGTAGTAGCATTGATGATGAGAGAGAATTAGTAAGTTGAAGAGAGGAAACAGTAAATTAGTGAATTAGGGGTAAAACTCTTAGGAATCTTAGAAGTGGCTACTATTGATGAGTGTTTATTGTGTGCCAGGTACAATGTATGCTAAGTGCTTTAATACAGTTTCTTGTCCGAGTCTTATAAAAATTCATGATTTAAGTATTATTATCTTTATTTTATTGTTAAGAAAGTTACAGTTACAAAAGTTAAGAAATGTACCCAAAGCCACACAGTGATAAAAGATTAAAATGGGATTCAGTGACTTGAACCTGGCTTTCCTTTCTTTCGGTTACCCATGATACTGTGCAGTAGTAGTGAGAGGTGATGGAAGAGGTGTAGACCTTGGTGCCCAGGTTTCCGGTTCATAAATACTTGGCTTGTTGACCTGAACAGGATTTATTTCAACAAAAATGCTAACTTTTACTTTGGAAATATGTTCTTTAAGATACCTGTGGGACTTCCAGGTTTAAAAGTCCAAAAGCAGTTCAATTTTAGGACCTTAAATGGGAAATTTATAAGCAGATAAGCATATTTGTGTCAGTTGAAGCCATGGATCTAAATGTTACTATTCAAAAAATATAAATTGAAAAGAGGCAAGAAACTGCAATGTGGTGAACATTAACAATTGAGGTGTAGGCAGGGATTGTTGCTCTCTGTCACCCTTGTGGACTGTTCTTCCTAAGTCTAGCTTCAGATAGCAAAGACAAAGTAGTGTTTCAGAGGTCAAAGGGAGAAAAAGAGGCTTCAAAAAAACTGTAGTAGTCACATCATTAAGACTGAAATGACTATTGAGGCAATTAAAATGTTATTTTGGGGCTCAGGGGATCGCTCCCATGATAGAGTACTTGTCTAACATATATAAGTCCCTGAATTGTACTGCCAACACCACCAGAAAAAGGTGGGGGAGAGGGAGAGCCATTTTAGGGAAGAGGAAAGGCAAGGAAATAGGATAGAAGCTTTGCTGTAAAAGAATGACAGAGAGCAAGGTGTGGTTGCGCATGTCTGTAATCCCAGCACTCGGGAGACTGAGACAGGAGAGTTGCCAGTTTGGGACTAGCCTGGGCTACAAAGTGAGCTCAAGGCCAGCCTGAACTGCATAGCAAGAACCTGTCTCAAAACAAACAAACAAACAAACAAAAAAAGCACCACAAATGACAGAAGAGCCATAGCTTGATGCAAGGCTGAGGAGCAGTTGTTTTTAATGTAAGAGACTTCAAGATATTTGTAACTAGAGAGGAAAAAGCCAGTGAAGAGAAGTTGAAGATAATAAAACAGAATAATTGATGTAGTAAAATTCTTTGAACTTGGAAATGATGTCCCTCTGAGGTTATGCGGAATTAAAAGATGGATTTAGCTCTTTTCATACTTCATGATGTTGGGCAAATTACTTAACCCTGAAGCTGATGATGTCTGCCTCCTATAATGATTTGAAATGCTTTTTATGCTTGGTTCAGAATAAGAGCTACAGCTAATACAGAAATTATAGCTAGTACTACTGTATAAATATTTGTAGATAGGCAGAACTGAAAGTTGTTTAATTTGTTATCTCTGTCATACTAAACAGAAAGGATATAAGAGAAAGAATACAAAAAAGTGGGGAAGAGTTTAAAATAAGCAGTTTTGAAATGCTAGGCTATCTTATTTAACCTAGCACAAGTAGAAGGATTATCAAGAAGCTTTAAGAACACACTTTAGATAAAAAATGTATGTCTCTATTATCACTAGCAATACCTTGAAACAGTAGAGAAAGCCAAATTTGGTCAATCCATGAGTGTTGTGGGTTTCAGATCTGGCGTGGCAAAAAGAAAATAGGTATGATCTTTCCATTCTGGGTCATTTGCATTTCTGCACTCCTATCTATTCCTCACACTCCAGTTCAGAGACATTCTTTGCTTTACCAGTGACCAAATTCTATAGTTTATTATAGATAGCAGCTAAAAAACTTTTTTTTGTTTGTTTGTCTTTTTGTTTTGTTTTGTTTTTTGTTAGTCTTGCTACGTAGTCCAGGCTGGCCTCAAACTGCAGCAATCCTCCTGTCTCAGCCTCCTGAGTGGTGGGATTACAGGCATGTGCCATCATGCCCAGCAGTGCAATAAAAAAATCTTACCACCAATACCACTTAGTAGCATCACAACAAACTGACATGTTTTGTTATATTCTTCATAAATACTTAATTTTCATGTGTGCATCTCACTTGCAATGAGATTGTGAATTATGCTGTTTTTTTAATAAAATTGCAAACTCAAAACCACAGAAAGGATTTTATACTTATTGGAAGCCACACAACCACTAACACCTACCACTTTGTTTGAAGCTATATGAGTATTTGTTGGTGCTATGAAACATGTAGAAGTCCTTATGTGGTACACTGAATGTGGTAGAAATATACCTGTAAAGTACATACTCTTTATTTTAGCCGGTAAGCAAAAAGCTGCCTGTTTGGCCAGGCATGGTGGTGCACGCCTGTAATTCCAGCACTCAGGCTGAGGCAGGAGGAGTGCTACAATTTTGAGGCCAGCCTGGGCTACAAAGTGTGTTCAATTGTCAGCCTCAATTGCATAGCAAAACCCTGTTTAAAAAAAAAAAAAAGAAAGAAAGAAAACTCCTGTTTGCAAAAGCCTAGAGGCATTTACACATTTGGACTGTTCAGTCCCACACATTCAAGTCAAATAAACCCATCCAAGTTCCGCCTATCCAAATCCAAATTGTATTACCAGGAGAGACTCCTCCACTTCCAACATTGTTGTTAAAAGCTATATTTTAATAATGAAGACAAATTTTAATGAAGCCCTTATTTGAGCTATTTTGATTAGTGTGTCCTTGTGCATTCATATTTTTGTGATGGTATTCAGCATACTTTTAATTTTGTACTTTTTAAATTCTATTATAAATATGTTACATGATTTAGCTTTCAGAATTGTTTTGGTGACTACATAATACTACTTCATTAAATTGACACACCTTGACTTAACCATAATATCTCAGAAAGCCTGTAATAGGGGAATAATTATTTCAGATTTTTTAGTATGATGAATAATGTTGCCCCGAACATCCTTGTGCGTATCTTTTTTTTTTTTTTTTTCAGAATTATTTCCTTAGGGAAAATTCTTTGAAAGTGGTATTACAGAATGAAAGGGTATGAACATTTTTATGGCTCTTGATATGTGTCAGTAGTGTTTTTTTTAAGGACTACTGAAGCCATTGGTTTTGAGTGGCTTGAAATGGATTTCAACATTTGATCAGGACTAATGAATGATCTTTTTCAGAATAAGGTTTGGTTGCCAAGTACTTCAAAATTTAGTTTTTTTGTTTGTTTGGGTTCTGGGGGGAGTTTTGTTGTTGTTTTGGTGGGTTTTTTTGTTTTGCTTTGTTTTTTTGAAACAGGGTCTCGCTGTGTGGTTCAGGCTGGCATTAACTCCAGGTCAGGCTGGCCTCGAACTTGCAACAATCCTCCTGCCTCAGCCTCCTAAGTGCTGGTATTACAGGCATGTATTGCCACACTCAGCTTAAAATTTAGTTTTTATCACATGTGCTAGCTAATTTCATGTTCTTTGTTTTGGAAGAAATGCTAAAACAGGTATTTCCATTAATATATAGTGGAAAATTCAGTGTTGCTGTCTCTTTCTTATCATATGCTTTGAATAAATATACTTTACCATTTATTTGTAGGATTTGATTAGAGACCAAGGGTTTCGTAGTGATGGAGGTAAGTAGCAATTTCAGTTTTTTTAAAAAAACTCAAGGAAAAATGCAATTGCTTTGCTGCTTGTCTCCCTTATACTTGCTTCTTTCATGAAACAGACACAGAGAAAAATGTATAGAGAAAAGTCTAAATTTTTTAAATAGTGTTTGCCATTTATTGCTAATAAAATGTTAACTAATTCGTGAGTACAAAAAATGGGGGAAGCCGGGTGTGGTGGTGCATGCCTGTGATCCCAGCCCTCGGGAGGCTGAGGCAGGAGGATCACTGAATGTTCAAGGCCAGCCTGGGCTACACAGTGATTTTAAGGCCAGCCTGGACTACATAATGAGACCCTGTCTCAAAAAAAGTAAAATGAGGGACATAAAAGAGTCTTAAATATACAATCTACAATCTTAAAATACTATACCAAGGAGAGATCCTTAATTATTTTACCTACTTTATTAATTTCTATCATCTCCAAAGCTGGTGTTCTTAAGTTTGTATTGTAGGCCTCCACTGAAAATTAAAGATTGAGCTTATAATCAGATAAAACTTAACTTTGCAGTCATTCTTGGGGGGCATAACTTCTCAGTTTATCAGACTTTATCAACCAGTTCCCTTCAACTTTTTGGAAGTGTATGAAATGTACATTTTATAGCATGAGCTCATAGTATAAAAACTCAGTTGCCCTCTTGTTTAGTAAACAGAATGAGCAAATGAGACATTGACTTGTGATTTCTTACAGAATTTTCATTTAGCATTCACCCTAGCAAAGATAAACCACTTATGAAAATACTTTTTCTAAGAATTTACCCTTTATCGTGTTTTCTAAGAGATCATATTTAACACTATCTTAACATTTTCTAGAAGGAAGACTTCCATACCTTCCTTCTCAGTTGTCTTCTGCCTAATAAAGAAGACCTATAATAAAACTGTGTGTCGTGCATAAAGCTGGTCTCTTCACCATGACCTTCTGTGTTTTCAAAATATCCAAACCCAGATTCCAAGATATTTATATTGAGCAAACCTTGTATAGTCTTTTGTTATATTTCTGTACAAGTGTGAAGCTACCAAGTATAACTAAGCCTGCATTATATGCTCTGGAGTTAGTATTAACTACTATAGGACCTTAGTTATACAAAGGGTTTTTTCTGTTTGTTATTCCATGAACCCACCAATTAATGTTGCTGCCAGTTTGATCATCGTATGTCTTTATAGCTGTGGCTTTCAATAATTTTGCCCAGTACATCCAGCATTTAAATGTTGCCATCATGTTAGCATCATAGAGTTAACTTTGTCATAAAGACAGCCTGCTTAGTACCTAAAATCAAGTGGCATTTCTTGTCCTTTTTATGAGTCACTTTTTAAAAAATCATTGGGATTTTATGAAAATGAGCAGTTTTTTTAAATGACCAGAATTATTTTGTGAAGCGGGCTTCAGTTCATCTTACTTATTCCCCGTGACTTCTTTCATTTCTTCTGTGTGTCTGTCTTCCTGTGTTTGCCTGCCCCTCTCTTTCTCTTCTAACAGCCCCCTTGAACCAGCTGATGCGCTGTCTTCGGAAATACCACTCCCGGACTCCCAGTCCCCTCCTACATTCTGTCCCCAGTGAAATAGTGTTTGATTTTGAGCCTGGCCCAGTGTTCAGAGGTAGTTGGGCTCTTCTTTCTTGTTTTCACCCAAAGCAAACTAAATATAAACTACAGATGCTGTTTGTGCCTCACCCTCACAGCGTGTGATTGTATAAGTGTGAGAGTTTTCTGTACTAAATCGCTGCTTGGCCTGGCTGGAATGCTCTGAATGTGTTCTCACATATACTCACTACTGCAAGCTTTCTGTGTGCTGTCTGTCATAAATTTTAAAAGCAAGAAAATTCTGAGCTGAGATTTCCATCTTGTTTTTTTGTTACCTTATTACTTCTTGGTCTTCATAACGTCTTCATCTCAGTGGGTGGGAATAAATTAGGCATTGGGGGAGAGTCTGCGATCAGGATTCTGTTGGTTTTATATGTAAGTGCTAATTTTGGTGACTTAATGTTTGTTAGCAGTTTTTGTAACTTTTAAGCAAATAAAAAATTTAAATGGAAACCCCTATTAGAATTTTTTAGTAGGCTTTTGACTTTTTGTAACATTCTTTATCAGCAAAATTTGTTTGTTTTACTGGTTGGTTGACTTTTTCCCTGATATGAGATGTGTATATTTTATATCAAAAATAGTAAGTTGTTTAAAAATTTATAATATATTTTAGCTCTTTCAGAATATTTCAGAAATTTTGAAGATCTATAATTCAGCTATGTCCAAAGACAAGGGAAAAGTTATCAGTATAATCTCACTGTCCCATTTTTTCTTCTTGTATTTAATTAGAAGTTAAACTGATTTTTACAGTCTCGAGTCAGAATTGGGACAGGTGTCTTGGTATAAATGTCTTTAAAGAATTATGTTTACTAGCTTTTACTGCTAATTAGTGACTGATATTTACTCTGAGTGTAGTAATGATATTTTAAATTTTGACTCTGTCGGCCGGGCGTGGTGGCGCACACCTTTAATCCCAGCACTCGGGAGGCTGAGGTAGGCGGAGCGTTGTGAGTTCGAGGCCGGCTTGGGCTACAACTCGAGCGCAAGGCCGGCCTGAGCTACATAGTGCGACCCTGCCTCAAAAAATCCAGGGCCGGGAGTTAGGCTCAGTGCCTTAAGCGCCTGCCCTGGCAGGCGCGAGGTTGTGAGTTCAATCCCCGGTG
>RJWM01031538.1:0-22204 GCA_004363535.1 Dasyprocta punctata | reverse complement strand
CTCCGGACTCACTGGTGTGTTCTTGCCTTGCAGGAGCCTGCGTGAAATGCAGCAAAGGGGTGTTCGGGGCCGGCCAGGCCTGCCAGGCCATGGGTAACCTCTACCACGACGCCTGCTTCACCTGCGCGGCCTGCAGTAAGTGTGGGGTACTCGGGGGGGTGGGGGAGCTGGCGCAGGTGACTCAGCCCAAAGCACCCAGGTTGGCTGTGGCTGGGGTGCTGGGCCGGGTCCCGGGGCTCCCCAACAGCAGCAGGTTGGAGCTGCACCGCAGAGGCCTCAGAGGACGGGGTGGGGTGTCCCGGGCCTCCTCTGTGTGGACAGCTGTCCCCCAGCTGCAGGGACATCTGTCAGTCACTCAAGCAGTGCGACCCAGGCCCCTGCAGAGCTGCCTCACCCTGATCTTGGCTTCGGAGCTGCTGTCCGAGCAGGAGGCGGGCCTGCGTGTGGGCGCACACTGGGGTGTCTTTGTGCACCAGGGCGCACATGGTGATAAGGTGGCCACCAGGACAGAGAGATGAGTCACTGTCACGCAGGACGTTGGGCACGTCCGAAGACTGAGTGGTGAGCTGTGCTTGTTTCGTGGTCGCCTCCAGCAGGGGTTCACCTGGAGAAGGGCCTGTGGAAGGCACCCTGGTGATGCCCCCCGGGGTTCTACCGAGGCTGGCAGCTCTGGGGGCACAGAGCCTCTGTTGCTAAGATGAAGGGCTCTTTGTGACCACCTGGCCCGATGGCTCTGGATCTGGCAGCGCACGGGGAGATGGGGAACCCAGCGAGACCCCAACGAGCAGAACCAGCTCTGGGGTTTCTAGGGCGGGGCTCCTCAGACAGCCCCAGGGCTGAGCACCCCTGGTCTGGTGCCTGGAGCCTCGTTTGTATGGCAAAGAGGACGGGAGCCTGCCGGCTGCTGGTCCGGGCACAGTGAGACCCCTCCCGGTGCCCAGGCAGTGCTGGCTGGGCTGCGAAGTCTCCGCGAGCCAGCCCCGGGGATGCGACCCAGAGCCCGTGGCTTGTGGCTTGAGCGGTGCTCGGCTGTGTTGGCAAACGCCGGGGACAACTTCGGGCTGGGTCAGGAGGCCCATGGCGCGTGCCCCGCGGAGACCCAGGTTGCCTGGTTCCCGCTTCCCCAGCCCCCGGCCTCTCCGTGTCCCTGAGCTCTGTGGTACCGTCAGTGGCCAAAGCCACCGGGACACGTGGTGTCAGGTGATCACAGCTGCCTCGTGGCAGGTGCCCAGTTGGCATCCACTAAGGAACTGTACTTCGGCTTCACCAGGCCCAGCTCTGCCCCTTCACCTGGTGGCCCCATCCCCCCGTCCCCACATCAGCTGATAAGTGACGTATGTGGCGTGTCTGCCCCGTGTTCGGGGTTTGGCTGGCTGGCCGTTGTAACCTGATCACCCTTTAACGGGGATCTTTGACCTTTACAGCTCTGTCTCAATATCTGTTCTACTTACCAGGAAAAAGAAAATAAATACTAAGCAGAGGCTGTTTTTTTACCTCTAGAGTGGCCGTTTGGACCAGAGAGGGTGTTTGGGGGGACAGCACTCAGACTTTTGGTGACAGAGTGCCCCAGATGGGCGACCTGTAAGCGACAGTTCCCCACTGCGCTTCGGGAAGCCGGAAGTCCGGCTCGTGTCTCTGGCAGCTGGGTGTCTCGGGAAGGCCGCTTCCTGCTTCCTCTGGGGCTCCCTCTCCAGGGGTCCTCACGGAAGGGGCTGGCTCCCCGGGCCTCTTCCATCAGGGCTGGACCCCTGTTCTCGAGGCCCTGCCCCTTCGCGCTGTCAGCTAGGAGTTGGAATTTGGGCCCTCGGGTGCAGCACAGGTGATCAGCGGGTTCCACGCCTGGCCGCTTAGCGGCCTGAGTTTGTCCCATGTCCGTCTGTCCCTCTGCAGCTCAGACCCTGCAGGACAGAGCGCCATGGGGTCTCCTGGGCGGGTGCTCGAGGCCGCCTCTGCTTGTGGCCTGGTCTGTGTGCTGTCTGTCCCTTCCTCCTTCCTCTCCGTCACTCCGAATTCCCCTTTCTCGCTCCCACGGCTCTGACCACAGTGTTCTGTGCAGCCTTCGTCGGTCACCGCAAGGCCCGGCCTGTGCGGCCTGGAGCCCCGCTCTGTCCCCAGGCTCCCTGCTGTCCTCCTGGGTTCCGGCCTGATCTGGTGCCGCACCCAGACGGAGCGTGGGAGCCTTGCGGGCACCAGGCAGGTCCTCCGCCACGTTCCGGCTCGGACCGAGCGGCAACGTCCACTTGGTGCTCAGCCATGAAAACCGTGAGTCAGGAGGTGAGGACGGAGGACCCGGCTGCCCGGATCTGGCGGGGCTGCGCCTCTGTTCTCCCCAGGAGTGGGCCGGCCTGGTGCGAGTTCTTTGGAGCTGTGGTCGTAACAGTGTAAACGCTGCTCGCACGCACACACGGGTGTGACACTGCGTCCCCGCTCCTGGTGAGTGGCCAGGGTGTCCTGCAGCCTTGCGACCTTCGGCTGCTCCCCGAAGTCTTTGTGCGTCTCCCTCCCCGCCCGGCCCCGCACTGTCCTTGCTGCCCCTGCCCTGCATAAGTGTGAGCCCCAGGGGGCGGCTTCTGTTCCCAGAGGTTTTTGCCGTTGCTGTGTTTGTCTGCTGTGTGACGTGTGCCACGGGTCCCCGCGCCCCCTGCAGGCGCTGACAGCCACTTGACCCGCTGAAGCTGGCGTACCCCGGAGCAGGAGGGCAGGGCAGCAGCTCATGTGTGAGCTCTGGAGGTTAAGTGCTTCTGAGGAGGAGCTGGCACTGTGCCTTGTCAGAGAGAGGAGGAATGCGGGGAAGAGACGCGCCCTGGCTGGGCGGGGGTCCCCGGGGCGCCCCGGCTGCCTTCGGAGCAGAGCAGCGGGGAGGAGGAGGTAGACAGTCCCGAGTCCTCACTGAGAGATTTGGAGCTGGCTGTGATGGTGCACGCCAGTGATCCCAGCACTTGAGAGGCTGAGGCAGGAAGATCTCTGCAAGTTCAAGACCAGCCTAGCAAGACCTTGTCTCAAAATAAATAAGTAGGAAGGTTTTGTTCATTTTGTAAAGGTTGAGGAAATTCCATCCGGGCGTCAAGGTGAAACCTGTTGTCCACATCAGTCAGTGTTCTCGGTCTCTGTTATTTTCCCACTGTTTGAGTTGGAAAGTGTTCAGTTGGCTAGGACACTGTCCTCCTCCCCGAGAGTGCCCCAGGTGTCAGGGCTGGGGACCCGGAGGCGGATGGGAGTCCCCTCAGGACAGCCCAGCCCGAGGAGGCCACAGCGGAACTGCCATTCTTGTGAACAGCCCCGGGCCTCACTGCCCTCGGGGTCCCCCCGTCGATACTGCAGACCCTACATATGGCTCGGGGCTTCTGTCTCCTCAGTGTCCTCTCCCTGGGGTGGTCAGGAACGGCCTGACATGGTGGGAGCAGAAAAGCAGAAGAGAGTCGATTTATAGCACTGCACAGGCCCCGCATCCCAGCACTCAGGAGGCTGAGGCAGGACGATCGTCGTCAGCTGGAGGCCAGCAGTCAGCCTGGGTTACATAGCAAGACCCTGTCTCAAAAAAACTTTAAAAAAAAAACCAAACTACTGAAAAAGACCCAGAGTGGCAAGAAAGAGGTGCCTTAGAGCAGGACCCGAGCCCCGAGGCGGACCTCCGGGGACCCTGGCAACCGTTGGTGTAGCGACTTTGTGTCTGTCGCACTGGGTGCCAGCCACGATGGGGCTCGGGTCGTTTGGTTTTCTGTGTGACTGCGTTTCACAGGGAAATCAGCCTGACGGTGGAAACACACAGCTGCCTCAAACAGCTCCTGACCACGGCGGAGCTGAGGACGCGGAGACGCAGGGGCTGGGACAGGTGGCGCCCATGGTGGGTGTCCTGTTCGCGCGTGTTGGTGTCCCTGGAGGAAACGAAAGGTCCCTGGAGGGACCCTGGCAGCGGGAGGAGCCCCTGATGGGAGCGGCTCGGTGCTGGGTTCCCCCTGGAGGCCTCGTCGTGTCCCTGCCATGACGCCTTCTGCTAAGTGGCTTAGTGCTGGGCCAGGGTCCACTCTCTGGGAAGAGGTGAGGCTGGACCCCAGCCTGAGTGACTCTGCTCCCCACCTTTCTGCCCTGTTTCTGGCTTGCTGAGGCCAGGTGAGCCTGCAACACGTGTTTTGTTAACTTTTTTTTTCTTTTTTTGAAACAGTGTCTCACTCTGCAGTTCATGCTGGCCTTGAACTCACTTTGTAGCCCAGGCTGGCCTCAGACTTGCAGTGATCCTCCTGCCTCAGTCTCCCAAGTGCTGGGATGACAGGCATTTACCACCATGCCCGACTGTAACTTGTGTTTCCTTTGAGCTGAAACAGTCTGGATGCTTTTAGTTGCTTTTCTTAGCAATAACCCCTTGCCCCCAGTCCTGGGATTGAGCCCCACTGAACTCATCCCCAGCCCCTTTTGTCCTATTTTTTGAGACAGGGTCTTGCTGAGTCACTGAGTTGCCCAGTCTGGGATCAGACTTGCAGTAGTCTTCCTGCCTCAGCCTCCCAGAGCCCTGGGATTAGAGGTGAGGGCCCCCACAATTAGCCCGCTCTGCAAGAGGCTGTGTGGAGCAGACCTGGCAGAATTTGGTGCACTGACACCCTGGTCACAAGATGCCTTCAAGTGCTTGCAGTGCTCCTGCTATTTCACTTAAATCTCCATCTAGACAGCCATAGCGGGTTGCAGGCAGGTAGCCGGTCCCCACAGGGACAGCACAGACCCCCAGTGGAGACGACGCCGACTTCGGTTCCTGTTCCCAGCTTGTCCTGTCGGCAAGGCACCTGGGAACTGCAGTTCCTGGTGAAGTCTCTGGCCCCGGACCGGTTACTTTTTCAGAGTAGGTGATGGCTCATTTCTGTTCCTAGAAGGGAGGGCGAGTGTGGGTGGGACTGACCCCGAGTTCAGTTTTACCTGTCAGCTTGGTGGCCCCCCAGCAAGTGTGGTGGCCTCAGCTGCCCCGGCTTCCTCAGGGACATTTGGACCTTCTCAGCAAGAGGTGACCCGGAAGCAGATAGGAAGTATCCATTCACTGCAGCTATGGCAAGTGTCTTTCTGGGGTAGATTCTCTGTACAATTGACTAGTTAATATTTTATAATATTGACCACGCGGGCATGGTGGCTTATGCTTGGAATCCCAGCACTCAGGAGGCTGAGACAGGAGGGTCCCTGAAAATTCAAGGCCAGCCTGGGCCACATAGTAAATTCAAGGCCACCTGAACTACATAGTCTGAAAAGACCAAAACCAAAATCATTTTGCCCCAAAAAGACGTGGCTTGAACCTTCATCCTCCTTTTAGCGCCACTGGTAACTTTGACCTCTTTAGCTGTTGTTTCCTCACTGGCCAAATGCAGACCCCTGTAAAAAGCCCACCTTAGTTGAATAAGAAAGGTTTGGGTGCCCCAAAGCGGGGGTCCCCGACAGCCAGTGTGGGTTCAGGTGGGCTGTGCTCTGGCGCCACCCAGCGGCGGCAGGCGCTCTCACTTGAGGCCCAGGGGGGCCATTACTCGGTCCTGCCCCCGCCCCAGCCCTACGGGGAGTGGAGTCACCCGGCCAGCTGTGTCTGTTTCCTTGGCCAGGTCCTATTATATCCCAAATTTTGAGTATTATAATCCGAATATTATAATCCCTTTCTAATCTTCCTCACAATTCACAAAGTTATAGTTGTAATCCCATTGAGACGTTATTGGAATCCTGGCAAGTTCATTCCAATCTGCCATCTCCAATGCAATCCACAGCGAGAGTAAAGACACCAAGACGTATTCAAAGTTAAGGGCAGCCAAGGGGTCCTGAGCCTGATCCAAGTGAGGATGTGCAAAGGCCACGATCCAAGGCCTCCCTCAGGATTTATTATCTTGTGAAGAAGGGAGTGGCTTGAGGATGAATGATTGGATGGTGAGTCACTTGAGCTGGCTGGCCAGGTGGGGAGAAGAGCATCTCTGCAAAATGCAAGGAGACAAGCAGAAGCACCAGTCTGCATAGCTCAATCTGGACAGCATGTGAAAGAATTTAGGAGGCTGCTGCTTCAATTTCTGATATGTGAACTTTTGTGCCCTGGGGACTCATAGCCTCTTTATTTCGAGGCCCAAACCCAGCTGACATTCCTGGAGCTGACTGGCTCTGCCATCCTGCTGTGCTTGGGTCTTTTACAAAGAGCACTATGCCAGGAAACAGGAGACTGTCAGATTGGCCTTATGGATTACATACCAGGACCTCAACTGGCCGCCTTTGCATTGCTCAGTCAGTTGAAGAGAAGGAAATACCATAGCCAGCTCTGTACATATCAGTATGTGGAAATAAGACTCGATTTAACTAACATTGCAGCAGCTGTTCTGCATTTGAGGAGGGGTGCCCATGTAGTCTTCTACAAGGTCAGTGCAGTTCTGCCTGGAGAACACAGTGTCCCTGCCTCCTTGCCACACAAGCCCCAGTAGCTACCCCTTCCCACGTCACACCAGCCTTGGGGTCCCCTCCCCCCAAAGGTGTATATGTAGCCTCTTCTGGGGAAACTGGCAGCGTCGGCAGCCAGTGACATCCAGCTATGTCCCCGTCAGGAGTTTACAGATCGCCCCGCACCTGCGTGTGATGTGCATCGGGGGCTACCGTGTCCCCAGCGCCTGGAGTCGTGAGATTTCCTGACTTCGCAGGAGGGAAGCCAGTGACTGGGTTCTCCACCCGGCTGGCATTAGGTAATGCGGGTGGCCCCTGGCATGGCCACCGAGCAGACCCCAGAGTGGGGACACCGCCCTCACAGGGAACTGTGAGCTCCTCACTTGTGGAAAGATCGTGTTTGGGGCTGCATAAAGTGCAGGAGGCCCTGGGGTCTATATTCCCCCCCCAAAAAAATCAAAAAATTTATGAGAGGAAAGGAAAAAGTTAGGAGTACTCTTAGGGTAGGATTTCTAGCAACTCTCAAGAATATATATATTTTTTGTAGTAATGGGAGTTGAATCCAGGGCCTGTCTTTATTTGAGGCGGGGCAGGTTAACCTGTTAACTGGCTCAGGCTGGCCCTGAACTTGAGGTGGTCTTCCTGCCTCAGCCTCCCACAGTGCTGGGTTTATGATGTGTGCCACTGTGTCCGGCTAAGTTTGAGTTCTCCTGTCCTGGCCTTGCTCTGGATACTAATGAGCGTTGTCTTCAATTCTGCCTGACTCTTGGGTGCACCCTCCCCACGCCCTCTGACACCTGGAGCGCTGGCTGAGGAGGAGGAAGTGCCTGGCAGACTTCCTGGGGAAGGCAGGTGGCAGCCCGGGCACAGACGGCTGGGGGCTATGAAGCGTAGCGTGGCCAGGCTTGAAATTGTTTTCAGAAACACTCAGAAGCCCCAGCTGGTGCCCGGAACACAGAAACCATCAGCAGGTGTCAGTCCCTTCCCGCCCCAGTCCCACAAGACGCAGCTTCTGAGTGCGGATTCGGCTCCACCCTTGCGGGTGTGCGGGTCTGCCAGGTGAGGGGCCGGGTGGTGTGAGTTACCCCCAGGGTAAGGGAAGTCAGAGGCAGCCACTCGGCCCCTTCTAGCTTTTGGTGTCTGGATGGGGCGCTACCCAGCTCGGGGGCAGGGAGGTATGTAGCCAGCTGGGTGAGCTCTGAAATGAAGATCAGGCCAGGCAACACACCTGTGACCCCAGCACCTGGGAGGCTGAGGCAGGAGGATCACTGTAAGCTTGGGCTTCACAGAGAGATCCTATCTCAAAAAGGAAAAAAAACAGATCCATAAAATGCAGCTCAGGGCAGTGGCCTCACTTGGCAGTGGACTTCCTCTCCCTGTAAGAGATGCACAATTCTTAAATCTTATTTCTTTTTATAGTGTTTTTTAAATTAATTAAAACTATTGTATTTTTATGTTACACATCATGCTAGAAAAACAATGTAACAATGAAGTTAAAAAAAATACAATTTCAGCCAGGCAAGGTGGCGTGGGCCTCCAGTCCTAGCACGCCAGGAGGCAGAGGCAGCAGGGTCACACGTTTGAGCTCTGCCTGGGTAACTCAGGAAGACTGTCTCAAATCCCAAGGGCTGGGGATGGCAGGAGGAAAACTCTGGATTCAATCCAGCACCGCGCACGCACATGAACGTGCGCCTCGCTCCCCTCAGGTACCGACCCCAGTGTGCCTGTGCCCGACACGGAAGTGCGCACAGCGGCCGGGGAGCCCCTCCGCCGAGTGCAGTGTCCGCGCCCGCCCGACGCGGACGGTGATTTGTGCCCTGTCCGCCGTCACCGTCCCCTGGGCCTGCGGCGGGGGTCCGGGTCCGCCCGCACCCGCGAGCCAGGCACAGCGCCTCGCGCCTTGGGCAGCAGCAGCTCAGGAACTGGGACGCCGCCACGGCCTCGGCCGCCTCCCGGGGAAAGTGCTGCCGCTTCGAGTTTGTTAAACCCCCGGGTCTGCCGCCACGCGACTGCTCCTCGGATTCCGGCAGAGACGCGGGCTCCTCGGCTTTGCAGAGCCGGGAGCACGCGCGGCCCGCCCCGGAAGCCCTGCTCCCTGAAGGCCCCGCCCCGGATGTCCAGCTCCCTGGAGACCCCGGGCTCCCCCCAGTGGCTCTCCGCGGAACTGCAGCCTGTGGTCTGCCGGAAGGGCCAGGCCCCCAGGCCTGCAGACCTGGGTGTATTTGTGATCAGACAATGAGAGGCTTGTTTTCCTTCCTGCCTGGGCAGCTCTTCCTGAAGCGTGCTGGCTGTGTCCGTGTCACGTGGCTCCTGGGAAGCACTGAGTGCAGCAGAGGCTCCCCCCGGGGATCCGACGGAGCAGGAGGCGGAAGAGAGAGATACTCTGGCTGGTGGTGTTCATCTGCTTTTCCCAAACCCCGAGCCTTCTTGGGGCCTTTTAGAGAGAGGGAGGCTTAAGGAAGCAAAGTGATTGAAACTGATCTCATGGCTGCCCGGGGCGGTCTGCTGGGGAGCCCCCAAGTCACGGGGCTGAAGGCATTCCTGTCAACCTAGGTTAGCAGAGTCAGGACACACGGGTGAGGCTTGGAGGATCGGAACCTTCTAGAACTGAGGGTGACCAATTGAGGGATGGGCAGGCGGGGAGCTTAGAGAGCTACAGAGTTGTGCCCAAGGCCTTCCCGTGCTCTCTTAATCCATTATTCTAGAACTGACGCGTGGTCACTGCAGAAAAAGACTAATTAAAAATCATCTGTTTCTTACGCTCAGAGATAATGACCATTAACATTTGGTGTACATCTGATGTGTGTGAGTGTACACATAATTTTGCAATCATATATGGGCGAGTAGGTCTAGGCATACTGTATCTAAAACACAGGCACGCATGCATGCACACATGGCACGTGGGATACCCCTAAAATATTTTATGTGTTTTCTAAGTCATTAAATCTTTATTGGGAAACGTGATTTTTTATGGCTGTATAATATTCCAACATGTGTACATGTCGTCATTTATTTATAAGAATTGGACATTTGGTTCTTGCTAGTTTTTGGTAATACTGAGATGAAGATCTAGATAATCCAATTTTGATGCTTTTTCTAGGATAAATTACTGTAGTAGAACTGTTTGGGTGAAAAAGAAAGAAATCAGAATGTTCATACTGAATACCAAACTTCTGTCCTAAGAATTTGTTCCAGTTGCCACTCTCCCCCAGAGTGTGAGAGTCTGTGTCACTGTCAGCGCTGGGTGTCACTCTTGTCAACCTTTGCCAATTTTATTATTTCTTTTCTTTAGTGCTGGGGATTGAACCCAAGGTCTCCCACGTGTTAGGCAAACACTCATGGAGCTGGAGCTGGAGCCCCAGCGCCTATTATAATTTATAGTCTTTCAGATATGAGAAAAGCTAGAGGTTTCCTCTTACAGTTAATGGTCATTCATACTTCTTTTGTGGTTTTTCCCATTATTTATCTATTTACTTACTTTTGCAGTACTGGGGATTGAACTGAAGGCCTTTTAACTGAACTATGGTACATAACCAACCTCTTTTTTTAAATTAATATTTTTCGAGACAGGGACTAAGTTGCTACAACTTTCTAGACCAGAACTTGCAATCCTCCTGCCTCAGCCTGCCTCCCAGAGTGCTAGGATTAAAAGCATACACCACCTTGGCTGGCTGCTCTTTTCGCGTTCTTTACCTGTTTTTCATGTAGAGCTGTTATTATGTACATATCGGGATTAACCTTTTCCTGTCACGTGACAGATGTTCTCTCCAGTTTGGTGTACGGTGTTTTTTCTAAAGATAGGGGTGCACATCGTGTGTTCATGTCTGTGTGTTATGTGCACGAAATAAAACTTACTTGCCTACCACCTAGAATGCGGAGACATTTATGGTATTTTGGTTCTGTGTAATTTTTAAAGGAAACAATTGATAGATCACTTAGAATCATTTTGGTTCTCCTCATCTTGCCTCTTCCTTCCCTAGGGCAGCTGATGTAATTAACAGTGTGGCTCCGACCACATACACAACCATCAGTGGCCAGGTGTGGTGGTGCACGCCTGTAATCCCAACAAACAGTAGGCTGAGGCAGGAGGATTGTCATGAGTTCGAGGCCAGCCTTGGCTACATAGTGAGTTCAGGGCCAGTTTGAACTACATAAGGAGATCCTATTTTAAAAAAAAAAATCAATAGAAGACAATGTGCACTGGCATTTACAGATGTACTGCTGTGCTGACGTATCTTTGGAAACCTTGCCTTATTTGCACGCTAGTGCATTAGGTTTGGTTCATAATGACTTATATAGATCATACTCTTTCCTGTTGACTGCTGTGTAGTACCTCATTCATTGAATATAGTTCCCAAAGCTGGACGTGGTGGCACATGCGTTTAATCCCCACACTTGGGAGGCTGAGGTAGGAGGAGCGTTGTGAGTTCGAAGCCGGCCTGAGCTACATAATGCGATCCTGCCTCAAAAAATCTAGGGCCAGGAGTTTGGCTCAGTGGCTTAAGCGCCTGCCTGGCAGGTGCAAGGTTGTGAGTTTAATCCCTGGTGCTGAAAAAAAAGAATGAATATAGTTCCCGAGTCTTTCTTGGTTTATCAAATCTGTGTCATGGAAACACTGGTTTCTCAGTAAATAGCACTGCCCTGAACGTCAGCGTGTGGGCCCCTTATGCACCTTTGTGGATCTCCTCAAGGGCAACCCTGGTACCGTGCTGGGGTTTCTGTGGCTTCTCAGCTTTACTGGCACCTGATGAAGTTTCCCGGCTGGTCATCCCAATGGACTCTCCCACCCAAATTCACCAAATATAGTCGTTTTTGCCAAGCGATGAAGCAAGGTAGAATCTCACAGCGGTTTTCACTTGAGTCACCCTGGCTGCTGGTGGGTCGGAGTCTTGTATTCTGTTCCAGATACTCGGTTGTGATTAACAGCCCGTTATTGCCAGGCGTTTTCTGTGCACTTCCCCTGCCTATCCTTTGCTCGTTTTTCATTGGGCGAGTGATCGTTGTCTTTCTGATTCGTTGGTGCTCCTCATGGGGCCATCTTCTGATCCCCACCCAGCCCTCCCGTGTGAGCTGACTTGAGGTGACAGTTATGTCCTCTCGGGAGGACGAGGTCCCGGGGAACCGCAAGCAGTACTAGATCTGCCAGGCACACACGCCGCAGCCCAGAGGGCCCGCAGGCGGCCCCTAGCCTTTCCCGCTGTTTTCACTGTGTGCCAACGTTCTTCTTTCCTTAGGCCGGAGACTCAGAGGAAAAGCCTTCTATTTCGTCAACGGCAAAGTGTTCTGCGAGGAAGACTTCCTGGTGAGTGTCTGCGGGTCCAGGGCTCAGTGCCAGCTGTCGCCCTGCTCGCGTGTCTTCCAGTTCCTCCTGCCCGAGGCCGGGCTCAGCCCCATCGCGTCCCTCTGCAGGTCTGTCCCCCGCTGGTTGAGCCAGAAGGAGGTGGCGCATCATGACTCCTGCTCGCTCACAACAGACGCCAAACCCAAACTGGCTTCCAGCAGCGTTGGCGCTCTTGTGCGCATGCCCAACCAGCCTTTGCCCGCAAAAGAGGGCTTTTTAACGCCCATTGGTCCTTTGTGGATCACGTGCTCTCCCGGGGGAAAAGTCATTGGTGCTGGGGAAATACAGGGCTCTAATTGGCCAGATTAGAGTCAGGGCCCGCCCTCACCTGAGCCTCATTTGATGGGGCTGGATCCCAAGTGAAATAGAGCTTTGAGCTTGCGCCGCAGACCGTCGGCTAGGTGGCTTATGACTGCAGAAAAGTTCCCCTTTTTTCCTTTCTTGCCTTTCCCAATCATTTCCCATTAAGTTGTGTTTCTAATACCAGCGCTTTTACTGTCTTTCCGTGTGTAGAACCTACAGGCTTTGTTCTGCCTGCTCTTCCTTCCCCTCCCTTTCCACCAGCCCCTTCATCTTCTGCCTCTTTTTCTCATTGGGGAGTCAATCCGCGGTCTTTACCCTGAGCTACATCCTCAGCTCCCCTCCCCGCTTTTTTAATTTGAGAAAAAGTCTCACTCGGGCTCACGCTTGTGATCCTCCTGCCTCAGCCTCCCAAAGTGCTGGATAACAAGTGTATGCCATGGTGCCCAGTTTCCAGTATGATTTTAAAAGGGTTTTTGTTTGTTTGTTTGTTTTGTTTTGTTTTTGAGACAGGCTCTCACTGTGTAGTCCAGGCTGGCCTTGAACTCACAGCAGTCCTCCTGCCTCATCCTCCTGAGTGCTAGGATTACAAACATGCATCACCATGCCTGGATACAGAGTTCCTCGTTTCTTTCAAGACTTTAGAGCTAAGCCAGGCGTGGTGGCGCACGCCTTTAATCCCAGCCCTTGGGAGGCTGAGGTAGGAGGAGCGTTGTGAGTTCGAGGCCGGCTTGGGCTACAACGCCGAGTGCAAGGCCGGCCTGAGCTACACAGTGCGACCCTGCCTCAAAAAACCAGGGCTGGGAGTTTGACTCAGTGACTTAAGCGCCTGTGTGGCAGGTGCGAGGTTGTGAGTTCAATTCCTGGTGCCGCAAAAAAAAAAAAAACTTTAGAGCTGTGTGTGTGTGTGGTGTTTGATGAAGTAGATATTTATCACTCTTTTCGATGCTAACTATAAAAGACATTAGCTTTTTTTATTTTCTTCTACCCCTGGGAATTAAACACATACTAAACACATGGTTTAGCAGTGTGCACTGGCTTTTTAATCAGAAGTACTTGAATCTCAGTTGTGTCCTTACCCTGAACTGGTTATGTGATTTGAAGCAGTCCTTGGAGATCACCTAACCTCTTGAGTTTCCCTTTTCCGTGTGACAAATCGGGACAACAACGTATGCCTTGCGGAGTTCCTCTAACGGTCTCAAACGTGACTTGAGCGCGGGTCAGAGTCGCTAAAGGGCTGTGAGAGTACGGATACCGGAGCTTCTAATGCGGCAGTCTGGTGTGCGGCTCAAGACCTACGGCTCTCCCGGGCTTCCAGGCGATGCCAGGGAGCTCCTCTTTGAGAACAGCCGAGAAAAGGGCGAAGTGCAGTTTCTTCCACAGCCTGGCACTCCGTGGCTGCCCACGCCCGGCTGTCAGTGGGGTGAATGGCATTAGTGTGTGTAATACCTTTTGTGGCCAGAGGAGAGTCCATGACTCAGCACGCAGTCCTATTGTCCTGGGGCAGATGAGACTACTCCATGGGTGACATGGGTGACACGTCTTTCTCCGTAGTCCCTTCTCATCCTCTTGGCCGGTGGGGAAGCGGCAGATTCATGCACCCTGCCCGCGTTTCACCTTCCTTTCCTTCTTCTGCAGTACTCTGGCTTCCAGCAGTCTGCCGACAGGTGTTTTCTTTGTGGTCATCTGATCATGGACATGGTGAGTAGTATAAAATCACAGCGTCTTGGGAGGAGGAGGAGGCGTTTAGGAAAGAAAGAAATGAACAGCCCAGAGCAGCGTTTCCTTCCTGGGGTGTGCTGGTTTCACGAAAAGAGGTCTCTGCTCTGCCCCGCGGGCTGTTGGGCACAGCCTGGCCCTGCTCTGACCTCCGTGCTCTGGTGGCTTTCGGGCAGGGAGGACAGGGTGTCCTTCCCGAGAGACAATGTGGGCTGTTTGCTCTACTGGAATCTCAGTGCAAAGTCAGGTGAGCGTGACTGTTCCCCCCTTGTTCTGCCCAGCTCGGACCATTCCTAAGGTGGACGTCAGGCCTGTCCCTTAGCTCTCAGGTGGCACGAGCCCCCCGTGACACACCCCATTCCCGGCTCAGCCACTGACGGGCTGAGGTTGCCCTGGGCCCCTGCCTTTGTCTCTTGGGTGAGGGCGGAGTTTCCTTCCAGTCAGGCTGGCAGGCTGATGAATAGGGGTGCAGGTTGCTACCCCTGGAAACCTGCCTGTGAGAATCTCTTTAATATGCAGCTGGGAGGAAATGATGACATAACATGCTTTTAGTTAGGAAGCATCAATCCCTCTCTTTCCTGACCCATTAATTCCATTTTGGAGAAGAAGATTGGCTGTCATTGCTTTTTCCTTTTTTTTTTTTTTTTGGTACCGGGGATCAGACTCACAACCTTGTGCTTGCCAGGCAGACGCTTGTGCCACTGAGCTACATCCCCTGCCATATTTTTTTTTCTCATACCTGTTCTTTTGTTTTGTTTTGGTTTAGTTTGGTTTGGTTTTGGTTTTTTATGATAGGGCCTCACTGCCGGCGTGGTGGCGCACCCTTTAATCCCAGCACTTGGGAGGTTGAGGTAGGAGGAGCATTGTGAGTTCAAGGCCGGCTTGGGCTATGACATGAGTGCAAGGCCAGCCTGAGCTACACAGTGGGACCCTGCCTCTAAAAACCAGGGCCGGGAGTTTGACTCAATGGCTTACGCGCCTGTCCGGCAGGCACGAAGTTGTGAGTTGGATCCTTGGTGCCAGGGGAAAAAAAGATATGGCCTCAATTGTGTACTCCAGGCCAGCCTTGAACTCACTGTAAAACCCAGGCTGGCTTCAACTCACAGCAGTCCTCCTGCCTCAGCCTCCCAAGTGCTGGGATTACAGGCATGTGCCACCACGCCTGGCTGTCGCATCTTTCTGGGTGTGGGATTTTGGAAAGGAGCCGACCCCAGGAGGTCGCAGGAGGAGGACTGCTTGCTGTCCAGCTGTCTACACAGCCAAGCACACCAGCCTTCTCGCCCGGCCCCTCTCGGTCTTTGACTGGAGAAACGTGGGGAGGAGCCCACTTCACCTTGTGGCCCCTGGTCACGTGTACTCCTCTCTCCTCACCCTCCCGCCCTCCCTCGTAGCCCACCCTGGTTTTTAGCTTCTCTTCCTTAACACCCCAGATCCTGCAGGCGCTGGGGAAGTCCTACCATCCCGGCTGTTTCCGCTGCGTCATCTGTAACGAGTGTCTGGACGGGGTCCCCTTCACCGTGGACGCAGAGAACAAGATCTACTGCGTCCGAGATTATCACAAGTAAGGGGGTGGGGGGCGCGTCCACAGTGGGCAGAGGCTTGGTGGCTTTCAGGCTGCAGCGCGATGTTGGGGGGCCTGTGGATGCCGCTGTAGATAGGAATTGTTAAAAAGTCACATTTAGTGAAAAAAAGAACCAAAACTTGTTGGAATCCCCGTGAGGCCTCGGGAGGAGTCGTCTGGCGAGCCCGTGGCCCCTGATCTCCCAGGCTTCTCTGGGTTCGTCTGGCTGAGGCCCCAGAGGCTCGGTCTGGGACCCTCAGGTGCATTGAGGGGCTGCAGCATGGCCCCGTACTGAGGGCAGCCACCCCAAGCCAGCCTCACTGCAGTGGGTTCCGAGGGGTGGGGGATAGAGAGAGGGTACCAGGGTCAGCGTTCGCCTGCGGCCTGGATGGGGCGGCGGGCGGGGGTGGCTGCCTTCCAGGACGACCCAGCACATCTGTCTGCTTCCTGCTTCCTTCCCCGCAGGGTGCTGGCCCCGAAGTGCGCGGCCTGCCGGCTCCCCATCCTCCCGCCTGAGGTGAGATGCTGGTCACACCTACCCCTGGGGTCCCGAGGCGGGCCTGTCTCCCCTGCCAGCTCGTCCCGAGAGTCGCCCTCCTGCCCTCGGCCCTTCAGGACACCCTGCTCTGAGATCCTGCTGTCACCCTCTGGCCTCCCCAGCCCTTGCCCCAGCCCCTTCCTGGGTGTCCCTCTCAGCAACTCTCCTAGAACTCATAGATTAGAGCAGAGTGGAAAAGCTTCTTTTCGACTCTTATTTATTTTTTGAGGCAGGGTCTTACTATGGAGTCTTGAACTCACTATGTAGACCAGGCTGGTCTCAAAACTCACAGAGATCCTCTTGCCTCAGCCTCTTGAGTGCGGGAACGACAGCTGTGTGCCACCACACCAGGCCCAGACAAGATGTCCCCACTGGTCTCCTTTCGGGCACCAGCTGGTGTTCAGGAGGTGCCACGGTCCCTCCCAGGGCCTCAATCTCTGTCCTTGTCCCTGTTAAGTGTTAGTGTCCGTGACTGACGGTGTCCCCTCCAGAGTCCCTACCTGTCACCTGGTCTCCTCTCCCTGCCCCCTGACCCCCGATGGGCCCCTCCCCGGCCTCTTCAGCCCGCTTTGCATTCCCTCTGTCCCAGGGCTCCGACGAGACCATCCGTGTGGTGTCCATGGACCGAGACTACCACGTCGAGTGCTACCGCTGTGAGGTAGGCCCCCCACTTTTCCCGGAAGTCCAGGAGGGAAGCCCCAGGGACTCTGGCAGGAGAGTCAGGGAGGCTCAGCCCCCCCAGAGCTGGTGTGGGGAGGGGAGGAGGATGCAGGTGTCCGGGGTGTGAAGGGCTTTCTCTGTGCAACCCCAGCTGGGCATGGTGGTGCACATCTGTGATGCCAACACTCTGGGAGGCTGAGGCAGGAGGACTGCAAGTTCAAACCCTGTCTGGGAAATTTAGGGACTTAGCCAAACTTTATCGCAAAATAAATAAAAATAGAAGGACTTGGGATGCAGTTTAGAGCAGAGGCCCTGGGGTCATCCCCAGACTGCAAAACCCAGAAGACAAGCAGAACGGGCAAGGCCTGAAACTCACTCTGCCCTCCCGGAGGCCGCGGAGAGCGAGGGTTCGGGCGGTCTGGGCAGGGATCTGTCGGGGAGGTGGTCCCTCTTGGAAGCAGGGGCGCAGGAGCGGGGTCCCCACCCGCCCTTCCCTGGCTGTGCTGCGCACCAGCCCCGGGAAGGATGCCTGCGGGCTTTGGCCACCCTGGGCGGACTCACCTGGAGAAGAGATTAGATTCGCTTTGTCACCTTGTTGGTGGGGACAGGGCATGTAGCGACATGTTGCTGGGTCCCACTGCCAGCACTGAAGAAGCGGGTGGCCCTCGTGGCCGGTGGGACCCCAGGCGCCTGGAGAAGAGCAGCATGGAGACGTTCGCTGGTCACCCCCTTCGCTCACCCCAGATCGGGTGCCATCTGGGGTCGGGGGCCGTTGCCATTGTGTCATCTCAGCAGTGGGTTCTGTTTCGCTCCCACTGAACGTTCCTGCCTCCCCCCAGGACTGTGGCCTGGAGCTCAACGACGAAGACGGTCACCGCTGCTACCCCCTGGACGACCACCTCTTCTGCCACGCGTGCCACGTGAAGAGGCTGGAGAAAGGGCCCTCGCCCGCCGGCCTCCACCAGCACCACTTCTAGCCCGAATGGCTCGCAGACCTGGCAGGGATGAGGAGCTGGGGTGCCGTCTGCCTGTGACTTCCGGCCCCCTAACCCCACCCCGGGCTGGGACTGGGGTGGCTGTGTGTCCCTGTGTGCGTGAGGAACACCTTCAGTCAGGGAGGTGCACGCATGTTCCGAGTGCCTTTGCCCTCTCCGCATTCAGGCTGGGTTACTCAAGAAGCCGTGGCAGCACGCGTGTGTTTGTGCGTGCACATGTGCGTGTATACATGCACACATGTGTGGCTTGGGGCTCTAGGTCACATCCGTGCGTGAACACATCTTTAGCTGCGCCACCCTGGGGGGCCAGCTCTGCTGCCCAGCCTAGACGTTCAGCCCTCACTAAACCCAAGCACCCCGCCTCTCCCCCAGGCACGAGTTAAGGTTCCCCCCCACCCGGAGTTCGGGTCTTCTGAGAACACCTGCACGCTTCCACTGCAGGCTGGTGGGGAGGAGGAAGCTCTTTTGTGAGCTTTGTGTCTGGAGAATTGGCTGGGAGTCAGAGCCAGGATCTGAGCTCAGCTAGTGCTGGCCGTGCTGTGTGTCCCTGGCCCCCAAGGTGTCCTCTGGCATTGGGGCCCGGCAGAGGCTTGCCCAGCCCAGCCCAGCCCAGCCCAGCCAGCTCCGGGAGAGAGGAGACTTGGTGCGGGCACCAGGACTCTCACCTGTCTGTTGGTGCTGCTTTGATCGGAGCTCTCAAGTCTGTGACTTGGGGGTGTCTGGGGTTCCGACTGGGGACGCCTCTGGGACCTGAGGGAGCTTATTTAAAGACGGACTTTTGGGAAGCTGTGCACACATACTGAGCACACGCGCGTGTGAGACTGATCGCTAAGCCAGCCCCGAGGGAGGCGTGACATTGGTTTCGAAGCCTCCTTTGCCCCCACCTGGGCCCAGCTGCTGATGTCCAGAGGAACCCATCAGGTACCCAGCTTTGTTTTCCGTTGCTTCTCTGCACGTGCCGTCTTCCACACACACACAGTACCTCAGACAGAGCTCCACCAAATTG
Organism: Dasyprocta punctata; assembly: GCA_004363535.1. NCBI lineage: Eukaryota > Metazoa > Chordata > Mammalia > Rodentia > Dasyproctidae > Dasyprocta > Dasyprocta punctata. The sequence goes on along the minus strand of RJWM01031538.1, from coordinate 3,703 downwards.
CTGCCAGGGGAGGAAGTGGCATCGCGTGGGACTCAGGTACCCTCTGCCCTTTGCAGTCAGAGGTGGCCAGCCGGCGCTGTGTGACCCACATTGAGGTTGGGCACCAGGACCTCTGCACGCCCGCAGGAGGCTCCCCTGGTAGCCGGGCCTAAGGGAGTGACGCCGGCAAGATGTCAGGGCTGGTAGCTCTGCACCAGTGCAGAACTTGCCTTCCAAGCCACGATCCTGAGCCAGAAGTCGCACTTCTTGGCATTTCAAATGGGAGAAACTGCTGTAAAAGGAAAAGAAGAGTGGTCAGGCCTTTGGCTTGCTGGGCATGGTGGCGCACACCTGCAGGCCCAGCACTCAGGAGGCTGAGGCAAGAGGATCTGGCATGGTGACACGCTGCGTCTTCTCCCCGTCTGGAGCCAGGTTGGGGCACTGTCCGTGGAGCCCTGGGGACACATGGACACAGACTTCTCCCTCAGCCTAGCCCCTCCTGTAAGCCGTCTCCACTCAGAGCCACTTTGCGGGAGAAGCACAGTCACCCCGTGACTTGCCTTTGCCATTTTCATGAGGTCTGTGCTGTCGGAATCCTTCAGCCCGATGTCACATCCCGGCTTCCTGTGCCCGGGCCAAGCCCTCTGTGAACCCATGGTCATAGGGGCTTGAGGCTAGGCCCCCGTCTTCCCGTCAAGGTCTCCAGCTGGGCAAGGCCAGCCGGTGTGTGTGGCCTTGGAACGGGGGGCCTGGCTCCCCAGCAGAGAGGAAAACTGCAGGCCCCTCACCCACCCCACAAGCCCTGGGATGTGTTTGCTGAGTAGTTTAAAACTTGGTGATTAATTTTTGTAATGAAATTTTTAAAGTGGCCTTGATGTGACGCAGCCATGTTTGCAAATACCATATTTTATACTGCAGAAACAGAGCAATAAAGGGTTTTCCAGCCTTCCTGGAAGTCCTCGCAGGGCGCTCTCCCCTGCTCGCCCACTTCCCTGCCGAGGGCACCGGCGGGGAGCCGGGTTCCTGACACTTCTCTCCGTCTCAGGCCTCGTACAAAAGCGCTGCAGAGATGGTCCCCCATCTGGGATTTTAAACGTCCTATAAATTCTTAGCCGGATAGATCTGTAACGGGCTTGTATTTATGGATAGGTAGGAAGAGAACACAAGGTTCTGGTAGACCAGGATAAGAGATTTGTTTTGAAAACAAGAGCAGAGAGCCTTTTCATGTTTCCCGGACAACTCTTGGACCTCAGATGACACCGGGACGAAGGCCGGCGGCCATCTGCCTCAGTGTGTTTTAACCTTTTGTACACACGCGTCCTCGCTCCTCCCATTTTCTCTTTTCTCCGCCTGACTTGGGACGTTTGTAAACTGCCCGTGTCACCTGGAAACGCCTGCTCTCCAGGTTTGTCCGGGGGTGCGGTTCTCCCTTGCTCAGCGATGTCAGATCCCCCGTCTGTGCTCAGCAAGGCGTGACGTGCTGGGTCTCACCGCCAGATTACTTCTGGTCCTGCCCGGGTCGCTGCCTGCACAGGCCCATGGGACGCGACACCGTCTCATCCCTGGTCACTGAGAATAACTGAGGAGCTCTGGTCACCTTCCAGCACCGTCATCGCCTTGCTTCATGGGCTTGAGTCACATTTAGGAAATAAAAAGCAGGGTCGTTAGGACCCGAGAGGGCATTTGGGGTTCGCCACCCTCAGCAGTCCACGTGAGGATGTTGTGTGTCGTCCCTGAGGCCTGTGAAGGTGACGGCCACGGTGCCCACGCGTGCCCTTGCAGGAAAGAGTGAGTTCACCCTGCGCTATTCTTGCTTGAAGTGCGTTTTCAAACTGCTGCCAGGAGGGTCACAGATATAGTTCAGTGGCACAGCGCCTGCCTGGCAAGCGCAAGGTCCTGAGTTCTATTCCCGGTACCAGAAAAAAAAATAAATAAATAAAACTGCCAGGAATCCCAGTTTTTTTATTTTTCCTTTGCCACCAATCAGTCCTAAATTCCCAGTTAGTGTTTGAAGCAACTTTAATGGGGCGGGGGGAAAGAAGTGAGTGAAATACACTATCTTTCGTTCTGGGCCCAAACCAGACAGATGTGGAAAATCTCTGTATAGGAATTAAAAGTTCACACAGGTTTTGCTGTATAATGAAATTATCATCCTTTGTGTCTCTTCTTTTACCATAAAATTACTCAAAGAGTTACTATAAAATGATTCAAGGTATCCCAGCAATAAAACTGCCCCAATCTGTAGGCTATTAAAGTGCTTTCCCGAATACCGATGTTTCCTGTGTCTCTCATGCATCTGGAGGAAGCAGAGCTGGATTCAATGTGGTCACGGGGGGGACCTTTGGGCGGTGGGTTTGTGGGCCCTGCACTCAGGGATGAGCGCATTCACGGACACCTTCACAGCTGGATGTAGTCAGGAGGGGGCCCTGACTGGAGGCGGTCACTGGGCATGTGTCCTTGTCCCCAGCCTGTGGACTGAGCAGTTTCTAGCAAGCTGCCTCTGCCTTGGGGCTGGCAGCCTGGCACTGAGGCCTCTGCTCTGAGCTGCAGCTGTCAGCAGTGACACTAACACAGGTGTCAAACCTGAGCGGGGGCCTGAGGTTTTACCCCTCCTACAAGCAAATAAACCAGCATGCCAAGGTTTCCTGGACCCCGGCAGGGGTGACGGGGCTTGTAGGCCAGGGAGAAAAGTCGGTTTACTACCCCCAGCAGTGGAACCAGGCAGAGGATAGCCTTCGCCCTGGCTCCTGAGCCTCGACTCCTGCAAGGCCCCAGGAAGCCTGCGGGGGAGCCTCTCACGTAGGAAACCTTTGTCTCCTGTATTTTGAGACCTGGTCTTGGGGCTGGGGATCTAGCTCAATGGTACAGCGTCTGCATGATAAGCATGAGGTCGAAAGTTCAATTCCTGGTACCAAGAAAAATAAAAGAGACCTGCTCTCACTAAATATTCCAAGTTGGCCTCAAACTCATGGATTCTCCTGCCCTAGCCTCTGGAGTGCTGGGATTATAGGCGGGCGCCACCACGCGGCTAGAATTCGGTTTAGGAAACCCTTGTCTTTTACAGTGGGCACACAGCCTGCCTGACTTCTGCTCCAGAAAGAGACGTCTTCTGTCATCTGAAACCATTCTTCACCTACACGTCGAACAGATGTGTAAAACTGTGAGGCCTTGGAGAATCATCCCCAAGCTGATGATTTCTTTACCTGGGTCCTGACCCCCGGGGGCCATGTTTTTCCCTGTCGAGGATGTGCTGCTGCTTTCTCTGAGGAGGTGACCTAGGGTCAAAGAGGTGAGGGACCTTGGGGTGCGAGGCAGCCAGCACTGGCAGAGCTTCACAGCGGTGGGACCAAGTGGGGTGGTGTCCTCAGCATGGGGAGATGGGGGGGACACCCACCCCTCCCGGCTCCGGTCCGGTGTTTGGCTTTAGTCCTCCTGACTGCCGGGTCTGACAGGCCCAGGACACAGGACAGTGGGGAGCCTGCTTGCTCTCCCTTCAGTGCTGGGGACTGAACCTGAGGCCTTCATGCTGCGCCCCACCTCCAGCCCTTTTGATTTTTTGAGGCGGGGCCTCAGGAAGTTGCCCAGGCTGGCCTCACACTTGGGGTCCTCCTTCCTCGGCCTCTTTGGGTGCTGGGATTATACCATACCTGGCTGACCTTATTAAGTGATGGGAGCAGCTAATCTGATTTTTTCAATCATGGGCTCCTATTCCCCAGTGGTCTTG
>RJWM01031537.1:0-22322 GCA_004363535.1 Dasyprocta punctata | reverse complement strand
TACTTATGGCCTGTGAATTATTCTTGTTGTTGTTTTTTATATACCTTAGACAAGTAATACACGGCCTAACTGCCAATTCAAAAATCACATTTCAGGTATGAACATGTTAAGGCAGTTAAACTGTGAAATACTGTGTGAGACAAGAAACAGCCTGAAGAGGGTCTGGTGTAAAAAAGTGAATAAAAAAGCAAATAAATATATACTGTGTACAAGAGACTAAATATGGTCTGTTATCTATTTCAACCTTCACTTTCTTCAGGTAATTGATAAAAGTTCTATCACATACAAGTTCTAACAGAATCCTCCCTTATAAACGTTTATCTTCTTACAGACTTGATTCTGATTGATATTTCAGGGCTATATTCTAGAGCACAGAAAAGTGATATTCAAGGTGGACTGGGAATAGTAATAGACCTACAAGTTAAGCACTGGTACGAAAATCTTCCTAAAAAAAGGTAGTCTTTGATAAACCCATTTCATATCTACAATCACATTTCTCCTTATTGGTATATTGAATAATTTTTAAAATCAACCATGAATTTACAAGAAAAGTGGGTATCTCTTATAAGTGCAATATATTACAGGAGACAAGAAGGAGGAATTACAGATTTTTAAATAAAAATTTCAGGAAGTTGTTGTTTTGGATTAAACTCTTGCACTGAACCTTAACATTATATTAAAAATCAAAATGGAGACACCCATATAGAAGTTCGTATTACTACAAAGAAACAAAGTTGTTATCTGGTCTTCTAAGAATTCATTCAAATGAAGGAACCCGATTTTCCTTTTGGGCTCGAAAGCTGTAAAAATGAAGCTTTCTCTGCTTTAATTTGTATATTCTTTAATTCTGACACAAAGTTACCTCAAGCAATCTGATATTAATCAGTTACTTTTCTACTGTTCTTTCTGTTTCCACCTGAAAAAGAGAGTAACTGAATATTGACAGACTTTTTAAATTTTTTTGTTTCTGCTTTTTGCAGCTTGCTTCTATCTGAAAAACCCATCTTTTCTGCTCAGCTTATGAGAATACTTATTTTATACAATAAAGTGTTGTTGCTTCATTCTAGAATTGAAAATAAAGCCCAAGAAGATGTATAAAATTAATTGTACTTCTGTCTTTTAATAGTATTAATATCTTTTAGTTCAAATTCCAGTCTTCCTTTTGATAAACTTTATGACCAAGGAAAAATTTATTCACATTTTTAAGTGTAAGTTTTCATAGAGATAATATCAGGAATATTGGAAATTTTCACAGTAAGATATTTTATGAGCTACTATTCATGTTTTACAGGAAAGTTGATAACTCTTGTGTTAGTAGCTTTAATAGAAAAACTCATAAATAAGCTTCAGATATTTATGCCACATAATCTGCTCCCTCTGTAGCCTAATAAGAAAAGATAAATATAACAACCATCATCCAGCTTTTACACTGGTATTGACTGATAAGGAACAAATAGGACCAAAATCTTTTTCACTGTCAGTAAGGCCCTATAGGATAATATGTCAGAAGAGTGAAAAAATAAATCAAAAGTATTTTATTCATGTAAAAAAGAGAAACACTGTTAAGTTTTACTAATTATTCATTTTCAGAAACTTGTTCCATATATATATTATTTTGCAACATTATTTTGATGAGAGTATATTCTACAGGTTTAGAAATAAAAGTTGGCTATTCCTAAAAGACAAGACCAGAAAGAAAATTATAGAATCAGTGACTTTGGTAATAAAACTATAATTTCACAGTCATGACAGAAAGAGCCCCATAACGATATCAAAATTTTAGAGGTATCTTGGAATACCCGCTATTAGTGAGCAGAGGGATCACAGACCTTTCAGAGGTAAATATTCATGTCTTTGGAAGTTTAAAGTTAGTTGTGAAGCTACTCGAGTGTGCAGTGGTTTCAGATCAGCATCATGTTCTGTCATGAATATGTTCAAAGTTGATTATCAGGAATGACACTCAAGATATTTACTTTTGTTATACTTATTTACTTTACTAATATGCTATAAATATTGGTCAGAAGTAAAAATGCTCAGAGTCATCTATTGAATGGTTTTTGTTGTAGAATTAAGATTTTAAAATTTCATTTATTTTATTCATTCAATGAATTAAATCACAATACTATTTCATTAGTAGGACACTGCTACGGTTTATACATTGTGTCAACTTGAGAAGTCTAGAAGCTTAATTAAGTAAGGCAGCAGCTCTACATCCTGGGGTGTAGAGCACAAGCAGTTACCTATTCATTGTGTCAATTTGAGAAGGTCAAAAGTTTAACTAAGAGCCTCAGCAGGAGCCAGGTGTCTTACTTTGTAAACATCCTCATTCTGTGCAAAGGAATGCAAGGAGATTTGTAAATGCTACACCCACCCTAGGTGTACAATATAAGGGAGGAGAAGAGGCTTGCTCTTGCCCCCTTTTACTCTGGCTGCTTTTTGCTCTGGCTGCTGCCTTGAAGTGTTGCCTAAGTGCCATGCCACCCTGCCTTGGAGCCAGCTGATTATGGACTGAAACCTCCAAAAACTGTAAGCTAAATAAACCTTTTCTTCCCTAAATTTGGTGTCAGGTGTTTTGTCTCAGCAACGAGGGAAAAGTAACCAAGACAGACGCAGATAAAATAATTGAATAATAATTCTAGAACAATATACTTGGTCTCTGTAAATATTAATTTCTATCCACAACCCAGAAATTGCAAATTCTGGAAAACTGGATCCAATTAACATAAAAATGAAGGCTTGCTGTATTATCAAATGCTGTGAATGATAAGATTGTGCTTTACAGAACACTAACAATTTTGTCAACACAGTTTTATTGATGGTGGTGAAAGACACAGGATACCTGGTTCAGAGTAAAGGGTTTCATTGTCATAATGCAACAAGCATTATTAGCTTCACATTGTCACCAGTTTTTCTTGCCCACAAGGTTAGGCAAAGCCAACACAGAGAGTTGCAGATGGAAGCCGTTTATACAGTAGATTTGAAACACTGCTGAGCCACTCTGGGTAAAGAGAATTCTAGGTTATTATGTTGGGGGGCAAACAAGTTTGCCAAGTCTTGGCATTCTGCATGGAGATGGTCTTTCTGTTAAGAAAGGCTATTTACAATATAAGCATCCTTGTGAAGGTAGTTCAAAAGAACAGTGTATCTGTGCATACCTTTGCATACAGATAGAAGATCCATGGAAAATTTGTTCCCAAATTTCTATCAGAGAAAAGGTTAATATAGTTGATTAATTTGCTTCTCAAGTCCTGAGAATATTTCAAAATGTTGATAACTTATTTTTCAATTTTTTTCTAAATACTATTTTTCCCATCAGCTTGGTCTTTTGGCATTTCATATAATTATCTTGCATGCATAGCCATTATTTTGCTGGCAAGCAGTTAGTGATGATATTCTTGATGATCTGGCATGACATTTTGGGTTATTTGATTGTGCACTCAGTATCTTCTCTAATTGTTACTCAGTGTGCCATTTATAATTTTAGTCTTAGTATCTTGAATTTCCTAGTTCATAAGTCTTTTTAATTGCTTCATAAAGCTGAGGCATATGTTTATCTTTAATCCCCTAACTAAAAAAAAATGTTGAAAATGTAAATCGGGATGAAATCTGTATTCAAACTTTCAGAAACCATTTTTATGCCTATTTTTATTTTTTTAGTGACATGACACTAACATGTCAGGAATAGTAAGAGTTATTATTAGAGAGATTCACTCCAATAGTGTGCAGATATATAATGGATAGGAAAGGATGTGAGTTTCAAAATATTTTCTGTGAAAAAATTGCAACCAGCAAACAGTACAAATAGATCACAGCAACATGAAGCACTTCTCTTTTAATGACAGGGTGGAAGAAGTGTGACAAAAATATGCTCTAATATCATCGTAAGGTCACGCAATGCAAACAACTTCATTTAATGGTCTTTACCTTAGTGTTTGTATATACATTTGATCATTACTTTACAGATTTATTTACAATAGTATGCATTCATAGAGTGTTGATTATTTCTCTCTGACACTAAATTAAGGGCTTTCATAGCTGCTTTTCATACTGCATTTAAGACTGATAACACGTATGAACTCCCTGATCAGTATTTCTGCCATTAACATTTATCTCACTGTTACTTTAGTGAGGCTAAGCCTCAGTTCAAATAATTATTAAATTTCCATAAAAATGCTTAGAAAGGCTTAATTTTGACTGGGAACTGCTAATTAAGATATTAATATAAGCCAGGCAATTACAATAAAGTAAAATGAATTTGAATCTGTAACTCAATGTCAGGGGGCAGTAAGGAATGGTGGAGACTGTGGTAAGTTGGAAAGTCCACACTTTAATAAAGTAACAAAATTGTTACCTGGAGTTGGTCGATTGTTACAATGACTTGTTGCTAGATTAACCAATACTTACAAAAGAAAATTCAAAATTTTAAATAAATTCCCATGTATCTGAAACAACAAATAGATTAGCTCATGAATTACCGGTTTTGACCTTTGCAGTTGATAAGAAATGATACTTGAAAACAAGTGTTAAGAAATCCTTTTATTTTCTAACGAGCTTCTAAATTGACTTTCTTAGAGGAGAATTTAGGCTAGTTGTTTGAATGTACAGGCATCTTCCCTTCATAATTGACTTATTATTCACAGCCTTGATTTTGTGAAGGAGGTCTAAATTGTCATTTTTTTTTACATGTGATCCTTCAATGAAAGTTCTCTAATTGACAATAGATAGCATATTCAAAAGCAAAACTTAAATGTTCACTAAATGAATATTCTTAATATGATAAACTGTAAAACAAGCCACCTTTATGCTTAGATTTTTGTATATTTGTTCTTAATGGTGATGCAAAGAAAATCTGGCTTCGAACCAATTCAATGTACTTACTGACTAGTTTAAGTTGAAATATTAAGTTAAAGAATACAATGAACAGTATCCTAAAATTACACTCTCTACTTATTTCCAAAAGTATAACTGTGTTTAAATATGGCAACCAAACTTCTTCTTAGGCTCTGAAATTTTATTTTCTCCTGTCACTAAACATAGAACTATGATTTTTAAATTTTCTTAACTATTATACTATACTACACTGTATCTAATGTTTTGTAAGAAACCACAATCATTCTTAAATGTTAATAGTGGGAAAATCAATCCTTCTGGGCAATAATTATGTGAAAAGCGCTCCGAGGTTTGTGGAGGTATTTGTTAGAGTACTGGACTAATGATTAAATAATAATTATAGAATATACTAAGTATACAGGGCTGGGAGTTTGGCTCAGTGGCTTAAGCGCCTGCCCTGGCAGGCGCGAGGTTGTGAGTTCAATCCCCGGTGCCACAAAAAAATAAATAAATAAATAAATAAATAAAGAATATACTAAGTATAATATTGCAATTAAAGGTACCTGTAGAAAAGTTTAATGTGAAATATTAGAATAAAGAAATTTCCTATGGTTAACGTTAAAACAATAGGAACGCATAACAAAATAGGGAAAAGCGGGAATACAAAAATAACTTAAAATTAACTGTATTTTTGTTTAAGTTTGCATAAACCTAAATCCAGGATTAATCATAAGCTGGAAGTCGGAGAGAGAATGTGCAAATATAATGTTTATAGGCTGCCACTCCAACATCATATAACGTTATATATTCTTTTCTTTTGGAAACATGAATGAAACTCAGGACCTTGTGCTTGCCTGCAGGTGCGGTGCCGCTGAGCCCCAGCTCCGTGTTACATATTCTTCATTTCAGTTTCATTTTCCGGGCATTATGGGCATGGGTAATTGAGTATCTTAGGAGCGGTAACAACCATGTAAGTGTACTGCTCTAATAGGTAGCCAAGATACTTTCTAAAGATATATAAAGAGATTAAATGTAGTCCAGTCTGGAGCACTAAATCACTGACCACATAGTCTAACCTCTCTGCTTCACTTTCAATAAATAGGATGCTCTGTGTCTCTGAAAATATATGCTTATTTTAAGTTATTTTTTTTAAATTTCTGTATTCATGTTCAATTTATCCCTCTCTTATATAAGTGGAATTACCTTTTATATTGTAAAAACAAACAAACAAACAAAGTAAACAAAAAGCCATGATCCTTTAGAATCATCTTTATTCAGAGTTCTGTTTTTCCACCTCAAAACCAAACTGAAATAATTGTGTGTTGCTTGTGCTTTTAACTCTTGCCTGGAATTTTGCTCATTGTTTATACCAAAATTAGTTTAAATTCTCATTAATCTGAATAAACAGGTTTTCTGTCTTCTATTTTCCCAGTACCTTCTTAGTTCATAGCTCTTAATCATGTCCCTTCTTTAAAATGAAATCATGCAGTCTCTACTCAAGATTTCTATAAAACCGTACTTGAAAAGATTTTCTCCTTTGCAGGGAAGATTAAATAGATGTTGTCTGATGTGTTTACTAACATTAGAGGGATCATTACACTTGACTTCTAAGCTGCATAATTTATACTCAGTCTTTGAAATCGAGAGTATATTTCACACCTACAATATTTTCAAGCTGGACAACCACTTCAAGTTTTCAATAGGTACATGTGACTATTCACTACCATTTTGAATGCCACAGCTTTATACCCTTGGCTTGTTAAATTATAATTTTGTCATCCCATTTAACACATAATTGTCCTAAAAATAGCATCTTTGGTAATCAAGTTATTATATTTTTTACTTATAAAATCATTTTTCAATCATTAATAATACTTTGTTTTTAAATGATACATTTATACAGAGTAATAATTTGTTTGACATCCCCACAGAGCAAGGCATTTTTTCCATTATTGTATTATTAAGCCTTTAGATTGGTATCTAAGTATAGATAAACACATACTACATTAGTGGACTGGTGATTTAATGATTTCATGTGATTTAATCTCAATGATCTAATGTGTAGGAGGAGTGAAAAAAATCTTGGAATATAAATGGAGTAAAAATGAAGACAAACTCTTTATGCAAAACAAATGATATGGGTTTTTACTGACATCGTTTAAAATTTAAAATCTGTTTCTCCTTCAGCTGGGCTATTTGAGCACATTTCTTAGAATTATAATGTTTACTAATGCTTTATCAAATTAGATATGTAAGAAGCAATCTGGTATAGTTGATAAAAACAATTTTGTATAATGATATTAATCTGTGAATTATTTGTGGTCAAATTTTTACCAAAAGAAAACTATGGGACTTTGTTAAAACTTATTCACAAATATGCACATGTGCAAATGTTATATTTTGATTCCTTATTTGTTTTTATTTAAAGGTGTTTCTGTACTAAAATGCAAAAAAGTTCTTTTGAAATCACATCAATCAAGGTTTTTGACTTTAAATCAGTGTCAGTAAAGTGGTTCTTTCCAGAATCTAGTTTAGGATTAGGAAAATAAAAATTTTCTGAAGGAATAATTTAAAAATCTGTACTTTTTTTAATCACAGATTTTACCCTAAGGCTGATTTATCTAGTGTCCTCCAGAATGTGTGTCAGACAACATATTCACGTCAAGGGTCCTCAATACCACCTTCCTGCTCAGTGATTGCAAGAAGCATTCACAGGCTGTATGGAAAGATTTTTATATTAGAAAGGTACAGGCAAAAATCAGTGAAGAGAAAGTAGTAAGAGGAGCTGTCTGGCAGATTCCAGGTGTGAGTTATTATCTGACCCTTCTGAGGTGAGTTGCACAAATATGCTTAGCTCTCCCAGTAAGAACATATAATGGTATAAACTAACACAGAGGAAGTGAGGGGCCTTATTTGGAGGTTTTGTGCCCAGAAATATATTCTCTCCTTGCATTTAAACAAGTAACTACACTTCATCTATTTTCTCTACTTCTATGCAATGCTTTGGAAGGATTTGTAGCGCCAATATGACTGACATCAGCTACTCAGACTCCTAATTCCTTAAGCAGAAACAAATGTTCAGTTTTCATCATCAGTTGCTTAAACTGTTGGTCAGACTCTGACCTCAAGCATACAAAAAATTCTCTGCTGTGGCAGAACAGTAAAAGGGCTCATAGCTCAGCAATCAGAATCCAGGCAAAGGCCAGTACCAAAAGCAGTCTTTTCTTGGAACAGTACAGTATTTGAGCAACCTAGGTCTTTTGAATCAACCTTTTCCTATGCATTATCTAAATATACTGACATCTAGATAAAATAAAAAAGTTACTACTCCTTCTGTCATTTTTGTGAGTCAGGGACTCATTTTCAAGGTCTTTCTGATGGGTGTTCTCTAAAATTTCATGTCTCCGAACAATCACAACAAAAAGAAAAGGGATTGCATGATTGGCTTTGGTTTTGGGTTGATATCATCTCCCGTGAGGAATATACCACAGCAGAATAGGGTTTCTCTTACAGAAGAGAAATGATGAAATGAAAATTGAATTGTTAGTCAAATATTTTTCTGTGGCACACTTTTTAATACTATCCATTCTAATACAATAAAACATAAAAACAAAAAGCCCCATAAAAGCATAAACAATGAGATTAGGTGTAGACTGTGTGTGTATGTATATATATATATATATATATATATATATATATATATGAGCCATACATATATGTATATATATGAGTGTGTGTGTACATGTATATATGTGTAAACACAATATATATGCATGCTATAGTTTAGATCTGAAATGTCACCTCAATTCCCATGTGTAAAGGCTTGGTCCTAAGCTTTTGGTGCCTCTGGGTACTGATGGAAGCGTAACAGGTGGACACATTTGGAGGAAGTAAGGTTACTGGGGTAATGTCCTTGAAGCAGGCACCTTTTCCTCTTTCTCTTTGCTTTCTGAATACACAGGTTCCTCTACCATGTGCTTCTGCCATGATGTTCTGTGTGTCCATGGGACCAGGGCAGCAAGGCAAAGTACCTTCTAAAACGATTCGATGAAGCTGGGTGTGGTGGCACATGACTTTAATCCTAGCACCCGGGAGGCTGGGGCATGAGCATCACTGTGAGTTCGAGACCAGCCTGGGCTACAAAGTGAGTTCAAGGCCAGCCTGGATTGCATAGTGAGTCCCTGTCTCAAAAAATAGGGCCAGGAATTTAGTTCAGTGGCCTAAGCGCCTGCCTGGCAGGTGCAAAGTTGTGAGTTTGATCTCCGGTACCAAACAAACAAACAAACAAACAAAATATTTGATGAATTAAACCTTTTCCGTTTTGGTTATCTTATGTATTTTGTCATAGTGACAGAAAGGTAACACTATTCATAGATTTTAGTTTGCATATATAATATGCTTTCTCTGTGTACATACAATAATATTCTATGTAAGACGAAATGAGAAATAAATTGAAATATTTTAATAGGTTATTTTAATTAAATATTATTGCTTTTGAACTTTGAGGTGCCTTGCAATAACATCTTTATTTGTTTCTGAATGAATTAGCTTCTCTTTTTCCTGTTTTTTCCTCCAAACATTTTAAATTTCCCTAGGAAATGTTTGTTAAAAACTCATGAAATATTAATGCTTCTCTGGATCCAGCTTTATTCATTCTATTATCCAAGCTTTTAGAGGAAATTGATGTACATAAAAATTGACTCTTTTTCTGAATACACTTTGTTTATCTTTTAATGCCTCCTACTACTCTTTGTCCTGGTGACTAATGTTCTCAGCATCCAATATAATATAGATAAATTAATTCATTTTATGTATTTATCTAAATTCACAGGTACTTGAAATTTAATTTGACTTCAGAAAAAGAAAAATGCTTAAGCCAGAGAAGTAATAAATTGTTTTTAAATCTAGATAGAAATTTTTGAGAAAAAACTCAAGTCTTAGAGGGTGTTACTAATTCTACCGAAAATTTTTCCTACATTCCTTGTCAAACTGGCTATTTCTTTTAACTGTGGTCTTTTCTGTTTTCCCCTCCCAGAACCATAGTCCCCTTTGAAAGAGCTAAATTATATGCTTCAAAAACCTGAAGAAAAAGAAACTTTAAAAAGAGAAACTTGTTGTGGAGATATAATTATTTAACAAATCAGAATGTAACAAAAGGCAAGTAAAGATTTTTACAGTTGACCTCGATACACTTTTCTAACGTTTATATTTTTCCCCATATTTCACTTACCTTCATGTTGAATACCAACCTATATCAGCAAATTCTCAAATGCTTAATGGAGCTTTTAAGTCTTTTATTCTTTTCAATTCTCATTTCCATTTGTTTTATTATTTCATTTATTTCTTTTCAATTCCCCTTCTAGGTAGAAATGGCCAGTTATCTCTCTTGCTCAGGTACTTCCTCTCCTTTATTTAGTAAGCTCAATCAAAACAGTTTGCCAGGAAACTTTCAAGTATCCTTGAAATCAATTACTGTCTTTTCTAGGGTTGCAGAGTACCAAGTAAAAATCTCTACTAGCTTTTATTACATTAAATATACATATGTTTCCCTTCAATACCTAGCATAGTATTGATTTTAGAGTAGATGGTCAGTACATCTCTGAATAGGGAAATGTTTATAGAAATACAACACAGGTAAATACTAAAGAGCCATATAAATTAGAAAGGGGTAGGATGAATTTAATATTGTTAAAATATTCATACTACTCAAAGCAATTTATAGATTCAGTCCAATTTTTGTCAAAAAATGCGAATGATACTCTTAAAAGAAATAGAAAAAGTGATTCTAAAATTTATGCAAGATAATAAAAAAGTGAATAGTAAAATCAAAATAGATAAAATTATCTAAAACTGATGAAAATATGCTAAAGAAGTACTCATCAAAAAGTATAATATTGACAAAAAAAAAATCAGTGAAACAGAGCCTATTAGTAAACTTACACATCTATAGACAAATGACATTTGACAAAGATGCTAAGAACCTACACTGGAGAAAGACAAACTTTTCAATGAATGATGGTAGGAAATTGAGTATCCATATGCAGAAAAATGAAGCAGGATTCCTAGCTTTCACAAATTACAAATGTTAACGCAATTTGGATTGAAACTTAAATATAAGAAAGACTATGTAGCTGTTAAATTACTGAAACAGAAAAAAACAGGGCAAACCCTTTAAGATATTGGTAGAAGCAAGCATTTTTTGGATAAGATTCTAAAGCAAAAGTAATAAAAGCAAAAATAGGGAAATGGGATAATATCAAACTAAAAACTTGTGCCTGGCCAAGAAAACAACAGAGTGAAAAGAAAACCTACAGAGTAGAAGAAAGTATTTGCAAAGAATACCTATAACTAGGTAGTACAATGCAGAATTAATAACTAATAAGCAGAGTATGTAAGGTTCTAAAAACTCAATGAAAATGGGAAATAGTCCTAAATAGACATTTATCCAAAGAAGACATGCAGGTGGACAGTGTCACTCATCACTGGGGAAATACAAATCCCACCACTATTACGTATGCCATATACACATTTGCAATTCATGTTTATTACATCACCCTTCACAGTAACCAAAAAAGTGAAAATAACCTAAGTACCTATCAATTGATAAATGGGTACAGAACATGTGATACAAATACCTGATAGAATGCTATTCAGCCATAAGAAGAAGATAATCTTGTCGTTTTCAGAACTATGGATAGATCTAAGATCATTTTGCTAAATGAAGTAAGCTAGGAAAAGGAAGACAAGCACTGCATGATCTCATATATAATCTAAATTAGCTAACCTCTTGGAAGTGGGAAAATAATTGAGATCACCAAAGACTACAGAGAATAGGTAGCAATGAGGATGGGGAGAACTTGACCAGTAGGTACTTACTGGGTAGAAAGGAGCAAGGAGCTCTGGCATGGTGTTCCACAACATGATGAGTTAGATAACAGTTGTGTGCTGTACACTTCCAAAGCCTAGAAGAATATTCTGAATATTTTGCTCATTAATAAATATTGAACGTTTGAGGAGATTATTTTATACTGATTTAAATATTAGATAACTCTCTATGGATTGAAATATCACCTAGGACCTCACAAATATGTATATTTTCATTTTATTATTTATCAATAATAGAGAAAGGATAACTTGAACTCTGTCTTATGGAGAATTATATGATAAGCATTGTAAACAAAAGTAATTAATAGATAAAAAAGAATTTCAATAATGAGATTAAAATTCTCTTAGCAATAGGAACTCATAGGTGTATTTCAAATAAATGTCTATTAAAATCATGTCACATAAATATAATATAAAATTATTGCTAATATATTATATATTATTTAAATGAACTATATACATATTCATATATTTTTCATAAAATCAAAGTAGTCATCAGAGATGGCCTAACCCAAGGGGAAAAATACTGTTGGGTACATTTATTTCTCTTTCTCACAGACCAACTTTTGTCTGTATATGGATAGTATTGGAACAGAGCATAAGAAACAGATTATAAGATAGATTCAGTTCTCAAAATGTCACCCAGGAATTTGTCAAATAGGAAGCTTCGGAGATCCTGTAGGTAACAAGAAACACGTTTTAGAAATGAATATAAAAATGAAACTTTTCTATATTTGTTCCTAAATTAACTATCTGATTGAAGGAAAGATTTCATTCGCTGTCATCCTTCTCTTTCTTGAAATACCCATATTTTCCTCTAATATTCATGTTTATGGCCACTTTTCATGAACATAATGTTCATATTTTATTGGTATATGTTTACAGTACAAAATTATATTCTTCACGGGGAGTTGGTTCGTGTACATTTCCATTTTAATTCTTTTTCATCCCCTTCTTTTCCCCTTCCTCCGACTTCCCTCCAACACTTGATCCATTCCCCATTTGAAAAAGTTCTATTTCCATTTTTTCTTGGATTCTCTCTTTTTAAATCCTTTTTTCCTCCCTTCTCTCCCCTTTTCCTCTGCCTCTGGATTCTCTTCCAATTTGAGAAAGCTCTATCTCCCTTCTTCCAATTATCTTTCTTTTATTTTGTACTTTATTCATATTTTGGGTTTCTCATATAAGGTAAATCATGGACTATTTGAATTTGTATGTCTGATTTATTTCACTTAAAAATATGGACTTGAAGTATATCCAGTTCCCTGCAAATGCCTCTAATTTATCCTTCTTTATTGCAGAGTATTCTTTATACCATTGGGTATAAATAATGCATTTTCTTTATCCATTTATCTATTGATGGATATATAGACTATTTCCAAAATTTAGCTATTAAAAATTGTGCTGATTTAAAAATGGGCATGTATGTATCAACCAAGTTTTAATAGGATAAGCTAGGAGGCTTCTCAGAACCTATCAACTAAAGCTCCCTACTAGTAGACACTGAACCTGGCCATCACTCAACTTTGGTTAGCAAAGCCTAATAGAGCTCTCCTCTTTTCAGTATCTTATCCTTAATCTTAACTGTATGATTTTCAGCTTTAGTTCTGGTATGCTTTGGCCAAGATTTCCTATTACTTCATGCCCTTAAAATCACACTGTCCAGTACGGCAACCACTAACTACTTGTCAGGTTCTTAAATTAAATGTAAATTAATTAAAATTGAAATCTCAGTCCCTTACTTACATTAGCCACACTTCACATGTTCTATAATAATACAATTCTTACAGCATTGGTTTTTTTGATACCTTGGTATTGCTTCTCTCAAGAATAAATATCCATTCCTATTATTTCAGCTGCCCAAAGAAGTAATTATGGATTCACTCTTAATAAATCACTTTTAAGTGTATTTCCTATATCCTTTGGAGAGAGGCTTCCTGGTACTAAAAATTATATTTTCAGTTAATGTAAAATTATTCATTGTTTTATAATTGAGATACTAATATAATATTAAAGAATGGTCATATTCAACTTCCAACATGGTCATTTTGTTTGGAGAGTAGAAAACTGGGTAAGAGTAAAATAAAAATCCTAGTCTCCCTCAGCTCAATCAATTCTTTCTATCCTGGAAGAGATATCTAAATTATTGATTTGATCAGGATGAGCAAAAGGACACCCTTTTCTGTGGTTCTTTCCTTTGTCTCTTTTTCTGGGAAGTTATTTGCCTGCATGGAAAATGTGTTAGTTTTCTTTCCATGGCCATGGTTGAGGCCTGAAATGACCCATTGCTACTGATGTAGTGTATCAGTAATTGCACTATGCCAGATTTGAATTATTTTACCTAATATTCATCCTATTCATAGTAAAAGTGATTGTTTCTATTTGTCTTATTCACTGTCTTAATTTCTTGAAAGAACAGGTTAAAATGACATTTCGTGTTAGTAGGATGTCATTAGTCACCAACAGACACTAACAGACAGTTGGATTATATATAAAAGAAGAACTTTATAAACAAGATGCTATTATTAAAGGTAACATTGTTTTTTTTTGTGTGTATTTTTTTCCTATTTGTTTTTCTGTCCAGACCACAAACTGAAGTGAGAATCAAGGAAATTTTTCTCTTTTATAGAATGTAAAGTGCTTTTTTGTTAATTCATATTCTAGAACTTTAAGAAATATAAAATTACTTGCAATTTCTGGCATTTTTTTATACTTATAAACTATGCAAACCACTTTGTCCAGTCAAAAATAGGTATATGTGCATAAAAACATTCTCTAGAATGCATTCTACAATGCTTTTAAAATTTTTAATAGTAGAAAAATTTTGGTAAATACAATATTTAGATTGCACAATGTGTAGAAATCATTCTATTTTACATGATTATTAGTGTGAAGACTCATTAAAAAACTAAAAAGAGATATTCTATTTGACTCAGCTACTTTTCTACTATATAGTTTTCCAAAAGGGTTAAAATCACCAGATTATACGGATACCTGCATACCCATGTTTATAGCAACACAATTTATAGCATTTAAATCTTGGAAAAGGCCTATATGTCCATCAACAGATAAAGAAAATGTAATATCTATGCACAGTGGAATACTTCTATGCCATAAAGATAAATCTGAGGCATTTGTAGGTAAATGGTTACAACCTGAGATCACAATGTTAAGTGAAATAAATCAGACACACAGGCTTAAAAATCATATATACGTATATATGATATGATGTCATATATATGTATATATGTATATATGAAGAAAGGGAGCATCACAAAAAAGGATAGATAAATACGAAGTAGGGAGATCTTTCTCAAATGGATGGTGGAATAAAAGATGGAAAGAGGAGGAAGGAGAAGAGGGAAAGGAGATGAAGAAAAAAAACATTGAGGAGCTTTTGCAAATGGAAAAGAAACCAAGAGTTGGAAGGAACAGGTAGGAAGGGGTGAGGTGGGTGTCTTAGTCAGTGTTTACTAGAGAAACAGCTATAATACAAGATGTACAAATGTTAAGCATTTACAAATTGCCTTACAGTAGCTGCCCAGAGTCAGGAGTGGAAGAGTGAGAAAGGGCTCTCTGCATATTTCAGATCCAAAGGCTTCAGTTCAAGGCCTGGAGCTTTGTGGAGGGTCCCTCACAAGTCTGTATCAGGAGGCCAAAGGTTCTACCCAGAAGGCTGAACAGTCTATGCCAGATAGCAGAAAGTTCTACAGGCATGCTGAAGGATTGATGCTGGAGGCCGAAAAGCCTGTGTTGAAAGCCAAGAGATGTCCAAGGTGAAAGCAAAGGAGACAGAAGCCAGCCTTCCTTTTTTGTTTCCCTTTTATAGCACTTTGACAATAATCCTCCCTAGGGTGAATCTTCCAAACCAAGAACCATGCTGAGTTAATTTAGTTGGGCCTTATTTACTCAAGTTGATACAATTAGTCAGTCATCACAGTAGGGAATTAAAAATAGAAAAAGAACTATGATGTATTTTATGTATGTACCAATTCTCATGATACATGTAATCTTATGTACTAAAAACATGTACTAATAAAAAATAAGAACAAACATCAAATAACTTAATAAAATTATATGTCACCAATTGAGTAAGTATTTAGCTTACAGAGAAGAAAAATGTGTGATGAAATAAGATAATAATACACTGAAAACATTAGGATTCCTTTCACAATGCTCAAGCATACTTGCCAATATTAAATTCCATTGTTTTAATGCTACGAAATTGGTACCGAAGATGATTGCACAATAAAATATTCCTGTAGAGATTTCTTAGTGCAGCAGAAAATATGCAGAAAATTTTAAACTATGGCATTTATAATATCAATTTTATATAATGCTTCACAGTATTATGCAAAACTTGTGCAAATCATCTACAACAAAAATTATGAAATAAGAGGAAAATTTACAATGCCCCTCTGACCAGAATGAAAGAGTCTAGAAGGTTTATGATTGGAAAAATTCAATATTACAAAGAAATGATTTTAATAAGCTTATTTACTCTTTCAATGCAGTACCAAACATTATTTTTCACAGATTTAGAGCAACAAATACTACCACATAGTACTTCAAATCTCAATCAGTATCCAATGAAAGTGAAGTAAAGAAAAGACAATATTAGGCATTTTATTTCTAAGGACTGATAAAGTGCGTGTGTACACATATGATCTTGAAAAGTCATGTTTTGGCAGCTGTAAAAATTCGAAGCAATCCAAACATTTTTCAACATAAAACAGATTAAAATAATTATGCTTCAACTATACATAAGTCCATATCTCTTATGTAACAGTTCAAAAAGGTAAAACTTATTTGTTTTAGAAGTCAGAATATGGTGTGCTTAATGTTTTCATGGTGTCTGAAGAAGTTTTTGAGTTTCTGATATGATCTAATTTTTATTAAGCATGGGGTTGTATTACTTGGGGTGGTTAGTTATACACACACGACATGGAAGAATTTCAGTATATATTGTAGTTCAAAAATTACTTACATATAAAAATATCTTGTTCATTGTAATAGTATTTTCACTAACCAAACTAAGGAGTCAACCTCTGTCTATCAATGGACAAATGGATAAAGAAAATGTTATACACACTCCTCACACATGAACAATCAAATACTATTCAGGCTTAAGTAAGACTATCCTGTCATTTGCTACAACACTAATGAAGCTCAGGGACAATAAACTGAATGAAATAAGCCAGATCCAGAAGAACGAATGCTTCATATTATCACATATACAATCTATAAGGATCAAAGTCTAAGAAGCAATAACTATATCAGTGGTTGTCGGGGTGGACAGAGAGGTGGGAAGTGGTAGCATGGAAATGTCAAAAGTTAGAAAATTTTGCATAGACAAAATAAGTAAGTTTTTGCTATGTATTGTGCAGCACGGTAGCAATTAATGCCGACATATTGTGTAAAGGAGATCTTAAATGTTCTCACAACACACAAAAAATATAAACAGGAGGTATGTGAATATTCTGATTACTTTGTAGTAATCATTTGACAATGCACATGTATATCAACGAATCTCTTTGAGTACTTGATATGTATCTTGTGATTTTATTTCAGTTGAACTGGGAAAAATGTCAAGGTTATATATTTCAACGATTAATATCAAATAAACATCATAGGTTGAGTAAATCATATTATATAACTCATTAAGCTATAAAAAATGCACATACTAACACATATACTGTATTTTATATCCCATGTTGCATTGCATATCAATTAAATTCCAACCTAGAAAATCTTTATGATCTGGATAACTCAAACCCTCCAAAAATTTTGTTCTCATATAAATAGAATTAGATTGCCATCTCTAAACTTCTCTTTGTTCAAAAATCTATGTTTGCAAAACAATTATATTTATAAAAGTTGGAACTTTTAAAATTCAACATCTATTAAATTTGGTTTGCAATACAAAGATTTAAATATATCAATGAAATTCAAAATTGACATGTATTTCAATATATTTCAATATATAACATTGTTTTCTTTGCAGATTTGATTCAGAAAAAATGGTTATGTTCCTTAACATGAAAGAAAGCATAAAATATGTGTTATTCCATTTGATATAATAGTTTTAAACCTAGTTGGTGTCCTGGAATAAATCACCAAAAAAGAAAAGCTTTTTGTCAGCTTACTAATTCTTTGAAACATATGATGTGTGTTTAAATTTTAAAATATTTATTACAGTAAAAGATATAGTGTCATTAAGTTCCCTCAAAATACTCCTTGGCACTTTAAATACACACTTACCCCATCATTCTTTCCACTTTCTAAAGCATTTCTGGAAGTCCTTCTCTGTGAGTGTCATTAGTGGCACTGTTGTGGAAGTCTCAAACTCCTGTAACTGATTCAAAATGTTTACTCTTCATGGTCATTTTGACTCTGGAGAGAGATCCTGAAGATACCCGATGCCAGATCTGGTGAACAGAAGAGAAAAGGACAAACAGTAATAACGTTCTTATGAAGCTGTATGGCTCTTGGCATCAGTGTTCACCATATTTGAGCACACTTTGTGCAGACACTTGTGCAAGAGAACTTCCAGGCTGTTTCAGAAAGGGACATGAGCAATGGGATAAGTGTGCTCAAAGTGAGGTGAAATGTTTGGAAGGGGATTAATAGCAGCTTGTCTTTAATTGTAATAAATTTTTAAAATTTCAACATTCATTCTACTTTTCAGTCACCCTTTGAATCTACTTGTGTGTTTTGATGTTTCCAACTTGAATGTTTGCAACTTTTAAAAAACATGAAATTTCTGAAATTATGAAATGATTTTGTACATTCTTTTTTTCCCCCCCATTTTGCTCTTCTTTAGTGGTGTCGCAAACTATATGTCCTCAAAATCAGAGCTCAGAATTTTTTGGAGTTTCAATACTCAGGGTATTCTGTCAGCACAGGAGCACTTTATGCAGCTAAAAATTAAGCGACTGGTGTTTTGAAAGCAGTTAGAACTTGTCTGCCTGTTATGAGTAGTCTTCACAGAGAGTACTTGTTACTGTTTATTAAATCACGTGTTCATGGCTGTTTTGTGTAGATCTTTACATTCTATACACCTTGGTAACTAGACATAAAATACTGCTCATAAAACTGAATTTATTGAAAACATTATTAAGGATATAATACTTTGATAATGTACATAGTCTCATTCTACAAGAGAATTTTTTAGATGTTATTTTATACTGCATTTAATACTTAAATTGATGAAATAGTATGAATAAAATGTACCAAATATTTGTCAAATATTGTTTTAATTTATATGGTATAAACAATATATATCACTGACATTTTGATACTTTTGTATATCTGGGGACAACTCATTTAGAAAGGAAAGAAGCAACACATTAGAATACAGCTCATGTTATTAAATATTCGATAATAATTGGCATGCACCAGTTAGGCAAAGTAGCATTCAGTGAAATAAAAACATTTTATGCCTCTTTAAAAGTTACAATAAACACTGTAATAAATGCAGTAGTGATCAAATTAGACAAGTTACAATGAAAGCAAAAACAGTATGACACTTTTAAAAGTACTTTTAATCACCCCTTATGTAACTTCTGTCACCTCAAATGGTTCATGTATGGATTAAAGACAAAGCATTAATTTAGTAACTTAAAAAGGTATAAAAGTAAATGCAATTGATATTATTGCATTCCTTATTAGATGATTTTTGTATACCTCTCTAGATTTAATACAATCCCTACTTTTACTCAAACACACAAACTCTAGTGTGAGTAGAGAGAAAGCAAATGAAATTCAATTTCCTCCCCCTTTCTCAACAGTTGAAGCTAGTTTTGCTCATTATCATTGCTTTACTTTCTCTTTATTTTCTTCCCATAGGGCAATGAAGATAAGCTTCTGTTAATAGTACATGAATTTCAATTTACGTACCCAGGGGCAAAGCATTTTCAGTGGAATGTCCCAAATGTTAGAATTTCCTTCTGCTTGTGGTTTCAGAGAGCCCATGTTTAAACCTGCAGGCCAATATGTAAATCTGTTTCTGCTCCTTTAAACAGAGGACTTATACATGTTTTGAAAAGGATATGTGTTAAGTAAGTATTTATTCAATGTATACAGATGTTAGGACCATGAGACTTTTCCAAGGACAAGAAATGTGAAAGAGATAGCAGGAACTGAGACCATATTTCTAAATGCCTGGCCCTGAACAAGTGTCCACTGGTCACTTCACAACTGAAAGTATTCTGTTAATTGAAAAGGAACATGTGCATATGTAGGAAAAGAAACATACAAACACACATTCCCCAAAACACTTATGGTTGTTTTCTTAAGGTACTGGAATGTCATGGAAATTTATTATTTGTTAAATTTGTACTTTTCTTGTAGTTACAATAATTCCACAATCAACATATAATTATTAGATAATTAGAAAATACACAAAACTATTTTTATTGTGCAAAGCTAATTCTACCTCCATGCAGTTCAAGATCCTCAAACTAGTTTTGTGCAGTTTCGTATAATCGATTCCATCTACTGTTTAAAGAATAATTGAAAAGGATAAATTATTTTATGGGTGTATGTGCTTTCCATCTTGTATAATATTGCCTTTATTCTTCTTCCTTCTGCACTTAATTTTCTTTCATTTTCAAATAAACTTGTTTTTCTTTATTGTTGGTTCATATAGGAATATTTTTCCAGGTAAAGTAGTTTTTAGTTTTTCAGTTTCTGAATTTCACATAAAATGACTCAATCTGTATTTATGTGACATTTTTTCATTCAGTCTTAACTAAGAGACTTCGTCAAGCCTCAGACTCTTAAAGCATGTAAAGATGTTTTTTATGAGCAAAGAATACACGTCATTTTTCCATTCTACTTCTGGTAAAGATTTTATTTTTATGGTACAAAAATGCTGCTAAAATAATTATTCTACAAACATGCCCATTAGTAAACATACATGATTCACTATGTTAGGTTTGGGGAGTGAATTGTCTGGATCATCAAATATATACATTTTAAATATGTATACCACAAACAACTATTCTTCCCATGGCTTTATTGATTTTTACTATGTATCTTTCATATTTCATGATTTTCTGGTTGGAATTGCATTATGCTTTTGTACTGTATATGTTTTTAACGTGCATGTTTTTCTTTTCAAACTTAAATCTTATGCCCAGGAGATGAATAGTTGGTCTTTCTTTTCTAATACAAAATTAAGGTTAAATAAGTATTTTAAATATCCCAGTGGTTGCAATCTACAAACCTTGTTGTCTAGCATTTTTGTTTCTATTTATTACTTAAATTAACATGATAACTTTAAATTTAAGAATTTTTTTTATTTTTATTTTTATTTTTTTTTGCGGCACCGGGCATTGAACTCACAACCTCGCGCCTGCCAGAGCAGGCGCTTAAGGCAGTGAACCAAACTCCCGGCCCTAGCTTTTTTGAGGCAGGTTCGCACTATGTAGCTCAGGCCGGCCTTGTGCTCGCGTCGTAGCCCAAGCCGGCCTCGAACTCACAACGCTCCACCTACCTCAGCCTCCCGAGTGCTGGGATTAAAGGCGTGCGCCACCACGCCCGGCTTAAGAATTTATTTTATCGATATGTCTATGTACATGTTTTTAATTCTGGGTTTTTGGTAATACCCTATACCTGATTTGTAAAATTGTGTTGAAAAATTTTAACATGACCATGTGTGGACTATTTAAAATTCTTCTGCTTCAATTATAAAGTTGATTTACACTGAGTGCTTTTCTAAGGTTCAATCTGTTTTATTTGGATAATATTGTGGACTACATTAGCTGTTTCACTTATTTTAAAACAATTTAAATTCTGGTTTTTAATTGCTCTCTGCAATTCATTGTCTTAATACCAAATTTGGGAATGTACCTTACATATTTTCTACTACAGGGATTGTAGTTGATCACAAACTTCTGTTCCTGTATTTTAAAATCCACTGTAGTATTTGTGCTAAGGCAGTGTCTACAGCAACATGGCTGTGGCTGATGACTAACGTGATAGACCCGTTTCTAGGAGTCAAGAGATTTTACAGTCCCGTGACATTTGCTAAAATACTTGTTAATTTCTTTGCCAAAACTAATACTTCATGGTAGTCTTGATCGAGTCTTCTCAACCTTCTCTTTCTACTCCTCTTTCGAATCAAAATGCACAGTTGTTTAAATATTCTCTTAGTTTTCTGAGGTTCCCTGTCTATTTTTTTTAATTTAATTTAATTTTATTTTATTTTTTTAAATTTTATTTGAGCGAAGAAAAACAAAACAAACAAAAACTGCAACAACAACAACAAAAAAACGACATATATAGTAAAAACAACAAGCAAAAGAGACAAGCAAACAACTAGAGTAAATACACAACATTGCAGGTTTACAAAACCGGAAGATAGAAGCTTGACAATGGTTGCAATTTGCGCATCATTATCTTTAAGATGGTTTCTTACATTAACAGATATAGACATGCAAGATTGATCCAATCATATGAGTATTAATTGTTCCCTCTCAATAACGAATACATTGAGCAGTGTTCTTTTTAGTTATCTTACATATACACATATACAGGTTTATATCCCCTCCTCTTCCCTTTTCCCTTTCCGCCCATTCACCTCCCAATTGTCTTTGCTCTTTGAG
>RJWM01031536.1:0-22164 GCA_004363535.1 Dasyprocta punctata | reverse complement strand
TACAGGGTAAACATATTCATTATACACTGCACACATGTATTAGTCAAGCAAAAGAGAAGTGGGAATGTAGAGGTAGCACAGAACTCATGACGACTAGAGAAACAAGAAAACGTGAGTAATTTGGACTCTGCCCAACAAAACGTTTGACCACAACATGGGGAATTTCAGGAAAAGAACCAACACATCTCTGATGATTGAGAGCAATCAGCAATTAATCAGGACAAACACCTGTACCCTTCAATTCCCAATTATTTTAAGTCCTGATTGGGTCTCTGGCATCCTAAGGGAATCTATTATGGTGGAGTTAGGGGAAGGGAAAAAGGATTAGAAGACTTACTTCAGGCTCATCTTTCTTGCCAATGACTCACCTATCTGCAGTGATCAACCTCAGTCAATTATGGGGCCGTGGAGAATTCTGGAGCAGGCTGGAACAGCCCCACATGCCGGTTGCTTTAGTAGACACGGAAATTAAAACAGAAACACAAATATATAGAAAGAAAAGCATTCACTGGAAAGATAGAGGGAAGATGGGGGAAGGATTCTAATTTAAGTAGCTGGAGGGGGCTCACTCTGACACAGGGTTCAGATGGAACGTCCCTTGAATTTAAAAAGACAGTTTCATGGGTAAGTTAACATGAAAAAAAACCCTTCCATTATAGATCCCCATCATAGATTCCCTCCAACAAATTAACAGGTGACTCTGTTCTGAGAATGTGAAAGTCAGGAAATAGCTGTTCTTAAACTAACTAATCCCAGGACTTTTTTTTTTTTTTTTTTTTAAAGAACACTTTAGTGGGCTTGAACTCCATAGAGCTTATTTTTGGGAAAACTTACTGAAAGATTTAAAGACACCATATACAAAATTTCTGTAATATTTATTCAGAGATGGCTTCTATTATTATAAATCAACTTTTAAAACGCAAAATTAAGTGCTAAGAGAGCTAAGCAGAATCAGAAAAGAAAGCATATCAACAAAGACAATAAAGAATTTGCCCTCCCAAAAGATTTTAGGAGCAACTTCACCCAATATATAAGATTTAAAATGCACCAAATATTTGGAGAGTTTAGAAAACAAATGTCAGAGGTACTAGGTTGCAACACAGATATATTAAATTTCTCTCATCATTTCTGTCACTGCCCTATGTGTGAGCATTTTGGCATCAGAATAAAAAGCTCTCTGTAGCCCTTAAGCACAAAAACAAAGGAATAGATCAATAATCTTAGGGACAAGGAACAGGCAGACATGAAAACAGGCATATTTAGAATGGAGTAACTGACAAAAGAAATGGGTAGCCCTTTTTCCCTAGGGTTTGATATATATATTTTTTTGTCCCACACATTGACAAATTCTGCTGAAATAATGATCTCTGTTGATGATTTATTAATTCAGGTCATTCACTTTAAATACAGCAGGAGTCTATGGATTATTTCTGGGATCTTCTAATTGTCTGGTACTTCTGATATTGTTCTATTGATCGCACTGTTCCATTGTGTGTCCCACAGGCAGAGAAGGGCAAACAGCAATCATGAAATATGAATGAGATGCCTCATTAACCTTTGGGTTTTTGAGTACTTGGAAGCATCTAATCTATGTCATTGGCAGAACAGCCTTGGAACCCCACGGGAGGTAAAGGGGAGAGAGGATGGACAGTATCCTTGGGTGGGTAAACTTGTGTGTGCCAAGGGCTTGCCAATTGCCTGTTCTCCCCAAACAAGTTCCTGCATTAAAGTGGAGCTCTGAAATTTGAGCAAACATACATGTGATGCAGAAAAGTCTGCTGACATTCAGATCAGGAGCCACCTGCAAAGATTCTATTTCGGCAGCTGAGGTGGATTTCAGGGATTCACCTTTTAACAAGTGTCTGGGTGATTGGTGAAGCATATCTGCAAGTACTGGGTTAGACCCATTCAACAAAGAGGAATTACATTGACAAAATATAGAATTCTTGTGGTTTTTACCAGAATATGTGGAACTATTTTTAGTTTTCTATGTTTTTCATTCGGAGTACATTTCTTAGCAAAATAAATGATATTGTGAGTAAGGTTATTATCTTCATAACATAGAAAGCTGCTTTGTCTAGAAAGCGGTTATCATCTCAACCAATGATGGCGAACCTATGTCAAGCATGTCACAGCTTGCTGTTCATATCACTGAAATCTCTAAAAGGTTTGCCATCACTGTTCTAGGCTATTTAGGGCCTGCCTTTCCAGATTTTATCGTGTCCCTACAGGAGCATTGCAATAATTATGAAGACATTGTCTAGTATAGGACAAAAAACTCAAGAATTTAATATTTTCAAATGTACATAGAAATGTAATATATCTCTGGAAAGTGTGATATCAAAGTAAACAGACTGTGCCATCATTATCTATTTATTAGGTAATTAAGAGAGTAAACTTATAGCATAAGATAGCCTGGTTTGTTAAGGGGCAGGTGGACATAATTCAAGGAATAAACAAGGTTTCAGTTGAAGTAGCTCTTCTAAGGTCAACAGAAAACACCCCTCATGTCTAGGATTGATGATAACTCTTGTAGTAAGTTATTTGCTTCAATCATACTTTCTCTTTTCTTTTTTCTAACTCCTTTGTTCCATAACTTTTCCTTTTCTACCCAAAAGCATAGTAAATTCCTGGTATATAAGCATCACTTTCGCATACTAACCAGTCTTTAATCCTCTCTTTTTATC
Source organism: Dasyprocta punctata (assembly GCA_004363535.1). NCBI lineage: Eukaryota > Metazoa > Chordata > Mammalia > Rodentia > Dasyproctidae > Dasyprocta > Dasyprocta punctata. Next base: position 19,477 of record RJWM01031536.1, on the reverse strand, counting down.
TTCCTATCCCTTTTAGAGTACTATCTTCTGTTTCAGGAAAATGTATAATCAATTGCATCTTTCTCTTTTTCATTGAGAAAGTCAAGGATTTGCTTCACACAATTCTTTTTTTTTTTTTTTTTTTTTTTTTTTTTTGCGGCCCCAGGGATTGAACTCACAACCTTGTGCCTGCCAGGGCAGGCGCTTAAGCCACTGAGCCAAACTCCCGGCCCTTCACACAATTCTTAAACATAAGAATTATAACAGGGATTCACACTGCTACAAGAAAAGTTATACATTTTGAGATTAGCTATAATAATAATGAGCAAAACAATATTATCAAAATATAGAAGATCTCCAAAATACCTAGAACATTTTCAGAATTCCTAAAATAGTCTCCACTTACCAGTTCATTTTCCATTAATTAAAATTACTTTGGTCTGAGGAACTGCTTTCAAAAGATACATTATGTTCAATCACTTAAGTTATGCTCAGTTTTATTTTTCAGCTTTCAGTTTTAGAGATGCTTGGTGTTCTGACACATATTGGTGTTTTTAGATTTATTTTAATACATTAAATTTAGGGTAAACCATGTGTTCTTAGGATAGTTGGAGTTTTTGTGTCATTATGGAAAGCCAGATACAGAAAGGCAAATATCACATGATCTCCTTGATACTAGGGGAAACAAGTGACATGCAAGTAGATGAAACTAAGTGAGGAGAAAGGTGCTAGTGGAAAGTAATGATCAAAATATGTAATATACAGTTATGCCACTGCTACAATGAAAAGCAATGTTTTGCAAAGTTACTATGCAATAATAAAGGCATATAGCTACACATTGGTTTCCAAGAATCAATGTAGCCTACCATATTAAAAATTACGAGTAAAAACCAGAAGGAAAAGAAAAAAAAGATGGACTGTGCAGAGACAATCCTTTTTAGTCATAAAAACTCAAAGTATATATATTTATAGATGTTATATTTTCTCTTGGTAATTAGTGTTCTAAGATTTTTGTTAAATCAACTTTTAGAACTCAGAATGCTTTTAAGAGTAATCCTTTCTTTGCCTCTTTGCCAATATTAATTTTTATTTTTGATGATAGTCATCCTATCTACATTTTAACTTAGTATGCACTAGGTCTTTATTAGTATATTGGCTGCAAGGAAAATTTTCTCAAAAATGTTTGCCTTTTCATTTTTATGTATAAATTTTAAATATTTTTACATCATTTCTTTCATTGATTTTTCTTCAAAGCTGAGAAAGTTATTATTTTAAAATCAGATAAATCTATACACTTTAGAGAAACAGCTATGGAAGTAAGAGTGTTTTAATATAAAGAGGTGTGTATTGAATGAGCATTGGGTGGATGGAAATGGGATAATGCATTTGAAAATGACAGTTTATTATTGCTGTTGACATATTTATTAAATGGGGATAAGTAAAAGCAAAAATAGAAATAATCCAAAAGATTTTAGTTTGCATCGGATTACAGAAAAAACTAAATGCCTAAAAAGCAAATCAGCAGTTCTGATGAATTCTTTCATGTGCTACCCATTCTACACTGAGATTTAAACATATTTTTATTAGATTATTGTGGTTTCCCAGGTGTCAGTGGGAATTAATATAAATGATAGTCACTGTTAGAAAAGTTTGTGAGTTTTAGTGTTGTGCAAGGGTAAAAAGAAAGTAAAAAGTAGGATGAAATCTAGACAAAGTGCTATTTTATTTTTCACGTTATGGAGTAAATATAGAGTTGACACTTTGTATCATGCAAAATTTGATCCAGGACCCCTGTGACCACCAAATTCCACAGATGCTGTGATTTATTCATATAAAATGCTGCAGTATTTCCATATAACCTGTGCACATCCTCCTGTATATCTTCAATCGTCTGTGTTACTTATATTATGTAACAAAATGTAAATACTACAAAAATAATTGATTAGCTTATTTGGGGAAAATAATGTCTGCACATGTTCAGTACAGAGCCAACCATCCTAGGCCTAATTGCATAGTAAAAGTCAGCAATTAGGTAATGTTTTTGAATATCTTTGGTCTAAGGTTGGCTGAAACTTGTTGCAGAAACAGTGAATACGGATGGCCAACTGTAGTTTCTTTCCTTCCTTCCTTCCTTCCTTTCTTCTCTCCTTCTCCTTCCCTTTTCTTGCTCCTTTTCTTTTTCCTCTCTCTTCTTCCCTTTACTTAATAGCTGTTAAGGTCTAGTTGCACCAGTGTTATAGAAATGACATCCACCCTTTGCCTTTAGAGACCTCAAGGCCTGAAGGGGGACAGTCAGGAAAATGCAGAATTGTAAACGGTAAAAGGAAAGCAGACCCTGCGGGGGCGGGAGGGGGGTGCCCAAGGAAGGTGTGGGAGGTGATATCTTAGCATAGCTTGGAATGCCACGCCGGAATTAGCCAGAAAACAAAGTTTAATGGGATTCTACTACTCTGTCTTTTTCAGAAGTTAAAGATCACTTTTATAACCAGGATATTATATTAAAATCATTGTCTTTATTCTGTGATTTAAGTCTCTGATTAACATTTTAATTTTGAATATTTTTTTCTCTTCTGCGAAGAGAGGACTTAGTTAATATGAGCTGAGGGAACAGAAACTTTTTCCATATATATATATATATATATACACGTATGCCTATATATATGTATATATATATTGATATGTCTATATGCAGATGTACATATATATTCACATTCTAATTTGCAAATTATTTGTGTTTGTTTTTAGTGCTCACTAAATGAGTCCATGAGATCCAATTACTTCTTATGTATTAAAATTAAGTTTCTTGTGGACAAATCTGTAGGTGGAATTTCGGGTACAGAATGAAAACTTGATGGCCAAGGGAGTCTCTTTTCTACTCATGATATCACCTTCTTTACAGGCTCTGGCATGATTACAGCACTCTTGAGGAAAATATGCCTTAATGCAGAGAAATAGAACATTTGATCAGCTTGGGCTTGGGGACTGTGCTATTCTATCAATATCAGAGACAAAAAGAAAATGTAATCTTTGCCCATGGAATAGAACTGAGAGGTGTAGGTTTGGAAAAAAAAGGCTTACGGGAGAAAAAATCTTGTAAACTAAAAATAATTATATTTTAAACCCTGTGTTGAACAAGTGAACAGGTGTGAAAAATGTAAGAGTGGTGAACAGGGAGGTTATATGAATGAATACTTTATAAGCTTCACTGATCAAAACGGTAACTCTTCATTTCAACCTACTGGCAGAATTGAGAATACTATAATTTAAAAAATCTTTTTCAAGATGTTTGGGCTTGAGTAAAATATGGAACAATTTTTTAAAGCACAAATAGGTTCATTCAAACACAGCATCATATTCTTTTGAGGTTTAGATATCCATTTTATTGCATGTCAATAAGTGGTCCTCATTTTCTAAGCCACAAAGAACAAATAATCTGTCTCCTTTAGTTAGGAAGAGGCACAAATGAACATTTCACTTTTTATCTTGAATCAGCAATACACTACGGGAGCATCGTTAGTAATTTAATAAATCCAGCAGAGTACTTAACACACACTGCACATTCAGAAGTTTCTCAAATGAATAAGTATATAATTGCATGTCAATGAGATATAAGATTATTTCTTTGAGTCAATTATCATTTTGTAACCAGGAAATTTACCTTTTTATTTAGATTCACAAGTGAATTTGTTACGCTCCATGAAATTTAATGTAGTATCCTGAGATCTTATTTAGACATTCCACTTTATTTAGACTTTAATGTTTAAAATAATATTACATATAAAATAATTGTTTTAATTTTTTCTAAAACAAAAGGATACAGAAAATTAACAATAATGTTTCTGCAAGGTTCAGTTTACATGTTAGGTACCTATTTTATCAACTGATTTTGTTCTGTGAAATGAAATGGTTTTAATCTTTTATATTTTATTGATTTTTACTATTATTTGATGAGGTCATTACTGAATGATTTGTTTTAGTCATGGTTTCTACTGAAAATTCAGTATTACATGTGGTGTTATGGTCCCTGTAATTTGGAAAAAAAAAAAAAAAACTGCCCATTAATGATGGGAACAATAATGGGCCGTTTCCTCAGGCTGAAGATATTGGTATCACCAGTTCTAGTAATTCCCTTTTTAAATAAGAACTTTGTTGAGATGTAATTTATTTGCCATAACATTGCAATTTTATAACTCACCATTCAGTAATTCATAAAGTTGTGAATTCTAGAACACTGTTATGACCCTCAAAGAAAATTCATGCCTATTCACAATTATTATCCAACCCCTGGCAATCACAGCCTGTTTACATGAATTTGCCTGTTCTGGAAATGTCACATAAATTATGTATATGAACTTTAGTGTCTGGCTTCTTGCACTTCATTTAATATTTTCAATATTCAACCATGTCGTAGCATGTATTGATACTCCATTGCTCTTAATGGCTAAATAGTATTCATTATATAGAGCTGAAAAGTGGTAAGGAGAGGATTTAAAGAGAGGTTATAATCTCATTTTAAGGCAATATATGCTAGGCACGTTTCTGTACTTTATACTGTTGCTTTGAAAGTAACAGTTGGAGGTTTACAAAGTATCAAAAGCGATACTGTGCAGATAGAGTTGGAGAAATTACTGTTAGATAGATGGAAAAATATTTTATCTTACAAGAAGGAAAGACAGTATGAAGGCAAGGGAAATAAAAGAGTTGGTACTGAGGTGATTGTGATACAGAAAACTTAATATTTCACTAAGAATTCAAAAGGGAAACATTAATATGTGTTTTTGCGGCACCAGGGACTGAACTCATGACCTCTCACCTGCCAGGGCAGGCGCTTAAGCCTCTGAGCCAAACTCCCAGCCCTGGTTTTTCGAGGCAGGGTCGCACTATGTAGCTCAGGCCAGCCTTGTGCTCGTGTTGTAGCCCAAGCCAACCTCGAACTCACAACGCTCCTCCTACCTCAGCCTCCCGAGTGCTGGGATTAAAGGCGTGCACCACCAGGTAATATGTGTTTTGGAAGTCATTGACATATGAAATCTTAGGAGCCAGTCAGGTTTGTTACTATCTGGCTGGTAAATTCTTTTCTCAACCCAGAAAGAACTACAAGGTAGAAAGTCAAAAGAAGATTGAGTACAAGTGTTTATTGCAGAGCAAAAGTAGAAAGCATCATTTATTGTAATGTAGAAGCAAAAAATTCCCGGGCAAATGAACCTGGGAGGGGGTCCAAAATCGGGTTTCCACCACATGTGTAAATACCATATTGTCTCCCTGGTGTAAGAAACTGAAAAAGTATATATGATCCAAAATCCATAATAAATACTATGTAAGGGTAAAAAACAGCTCGAAGAGCAAAAGTAACTGGGAAGGGAAAAGGGGGAAAGAGGGAAGGGAAAAGGAAAAGATATAAATCTATATATATGTATATGTAAGATAACTAAAACGAACACACTGCTGAATGTATCAGTTATTGAGAAAGAACAATTAATACTGATGATTACATCAATTTTGCATGTCTATATCTGTTAATGTAAACAACCATTTTAAAGATAATGATAGGCAATATTGCAACCATTGTCAAGTTTCTATCATTCTGTTTTGTAAACCTGTAATGTTACTGTTGTGCATTTACTCTAGTCGTTTGTTTGTCTGTTTTGTTTTTTGTCTTTGTTATATATGTCTTTTTTTTCTGCTTAAAAAAAAATAGGGTTTCCAAAAGGGCTCTTCTGTTTAGGGTGTTTTATACCCAAAAGTGACTATATGTCAACCAAGTGGAGCTCAACCTGTGGGGTTACAGTCAGGAGTATTTGACTTAGAAGAGGGCCTATAGGAGGTTGGGCTATTAGCAGGGATTGTCTTGTACATGCACCATTGATTATAAAATTTTTTTAACAGAGTTATCAATATCTTATTTCTAGGCAGGAAAATCCCATCAATTTAATGAGGCGTGACTTACTAGGCCTCCAGGTGTCCTGGCCTTGATCACTGATGTTTCCTTCATTGGACCTTTCGTGTCAGCCTCCTCCAGCTGCCCTGGCTGCCTGTCCCTTACGTGGACCTTCCTGTGGCAGAAGCCCTCCAGATCTCCCCGGCCCTCCCGGACCAGTGTTACTCTGAGAAACCTTCTCACCCTGGCACAGGCTCCTGCTGGTTCTCAATGATGACTGCTGGGAGCCTGTTCTTAAATTAGGAAAATGACTCTCAAACTTAGAAACGGGACCTAAGCCCAACCACTCCAGCAAGGAGGGCTTGTGGTTCATTTTCTCCAAGTCTCTTATTATCTCTCTGCTTCAGTTGCATATGCATTTCAGTTTGGGAGTATGACCATTTAACAATGTTGATTTTGCCTATCTGGGAACAGGAAACTCTTTCCATTTATTAACGTCTTCTTCAATCTCCTTTGTTTTAAAATCCTGTAATTTTCATTGCATAGATCTTTCACTTCTTTGGCACTATTGCGAATGATTGTTTTTCTAATTTCTTTCTGGGCTGGTTCATTATTGGTGTATAGAAATGCTATTGATTACACACAATCCCAAATTTCAAGTTGTAGTAAAAAACTATAGTGATAAAACCAGCATGGTACTGGCACAAAAAATAGGCATGTGGACCAGTGGAACAGAATAGAGAATGCAACATGAACTCCAAATGTATTCAACCATCTGATCTTTAACAGAGGGGCCAAAAAACACACTGGAGGAAAGATAGCATTTTTAGGAAATGGTGCAGGGAAAATTTGATATCCGCGTGCAGAAGATTAAATCTAGACTCGAATATCTCACCATGTACTAAAATAAAATCAAGTTGGTTCAAAGATCTAAGCTAAGATGCCTATTGGGAATGAAGAAATCTACAAACATTAAAATTTGTCAGCTATTTCCTGAGAAGTATAAAACAAAAACTAAAAACTATGATATGGAACTCAATAAATCATGGTACGATTTTTGTAAAATTGATGGCTATCTTAAGGTTGTCAAAGGAGAGTCTGGATTAAATTTGGCACAAAATTCCCTAGAAATTTTCAAGGGAGGGAGAAGTTTTCAAGCCAACTCTAAAAGTAGAACAGGTGCAGTTGCTGAATAGGCAATAGGTTCAGTTCTAAAAACTCCAATAGGGAAAGAACAAGACAGCTTTCTATTGCTTTTTGAGGGGTTGAATATCCTAGTGTGTCAGTTATTCTCATCAGCAAGACCTATTCTGTACATAAGGATGTCAGTCATAAAATCTTCTTTCATTTTGAGAAGGACTAATAATCTGTTAAACTTGCTGGAAGTCTTAATTCATATGGAAAGGTATTTTAGCTGTTTCCTTGTATCTCCGGTCATCTATCGACACCTAATAACTTTGGTTTCTAAGGAAAAAATGTTGTGCGTAAAACTGGTTATGTCTTTGATGTTCCTGAAGGCCTGGGGTGACCTTCATGATTCCATGTCAGCCGAAGTACAAAATTCTACCGTTTCTATATAAATTGTTTAGTTTACAAAATTAAACGTTAGATCACAGATATATGAAATTGTGTAGTTTAAAAAAACTATATTGATTACTAATCAATCCTTAGGTCCTTATGGACCAAGAGAAAAAGCAATATGCTGAAATATGTACAATAAATATTGTGAAATGGAAAGAAACCATTCAAAAGGAAAGAGAAACTGGGATTGGGGGGGAAGGAGAAACGAAGGAGGGGAAAAGGAAAAAATATGTATATACACACACAAAATAGTTAAGATAGTTGCTATTAGTTCATTGAAAAGAAAGGTTTGTGACTATATTGTTTGATAAATTTTTCATGTCCATAACTTGTAACATGAGCAACTACTTTGATGATAACAATATCCAATATACTAACCATTATTACGCTCCTACAATCTTACCTTGAAAGTTTGTACCATTGTTTTTGTTATTTTTTTTCTTACTTCAAAAAAAGAAAAGAATTGTCTTGGGTAATGCACACAATAAGTGTGGACAGCAGGAGGATGTAAAACTACAGATATATCTAAACTCAACAAACAAAACACAATTGTGTAAAACATTTTTATGTAGTAAAGGAAACTAGAAATCACTAAAATGGCAAATACATAATACATTTTAAGACCAAAATATTTCTTTTGTGTAATGTAACTAATTTCTCATTTTCTTCTATTTCCAGACATTTGAATTGATGTTTACCTCTACAGTTTCAGAGAAACTCACTTCTGGCATTTTAATCAAATACAGGTCTTTGCTTATGACTATTGAATTATTCCTTTCCATTCAGTTTCCTAAAATGTTCTATTTATTTCATGAAGTATTCTGGTTAGACTCTTCAAAGAGATTGATGAGAGACAACTAATATGTATTTTAACTCATTTGGCCAGGTTAACACCTGTAACCTGATTTTTGAACTGCATATTAGGTGACATTTTCTTATAATATGCAGTACCACTTTTCAGAGGGACTGATTGGATATTTGAAAACAATTTATTTAGCAACTATTGGAAGTCAATGAACATTTTAACTGCAATGGCGATCAATTGAGTTAGTCTTTATGCATTTATTTTCCAAATTTCCCCATGAAGAATTTACTAGGTAGAGGTAACTACAAAAATGCAAACAATCATTATGCATGAGTGATGGTATTATGGATGCTTTTTATCATCTTGTAGAGTTTTCTAAAGTTTGATAATAAGCATCGTCTAGACTGAGTTAGAGGCTTGGATGTGAGGTTGATTTGGAACTGCTCTTGAAAATGGCTGTAATAGAGAAAGAAAAGTTTAGGCAGAGGAAAAACTGACCTGTGCGACGGATGCTGGAGGCCTCTGTCCTTCCTTCATTTACTTCAGACCTGGGATTGCCCTACAAACTTAGGCTCTGATAGCATCTGTGTCTTATCAGAGTTGTTGTCTGCCCCTGCTCATTCATTCCTGGTGATGCGACGTTAGCACATCATTCTAGAGAATGTCCTGAGAAGAGGTCAGCACTATGACCTGTGGACCCAATCTGCTCCACCACCTATTTTTTGCAAATGAATTTTTATTGGAACACAAATGTGCCCATAGTTTAACAATTACCTGGGGTTCTTTTCATACTTCTGTGGTACAATGGCAAAGTTGAATAGTTGCAACCGAGGGCATATGGGTTGCAATGCCTAAAGAACTTGTCATATAACCCTTTATAAAGACAGTTTGACAACTTGTGGTCCAGCACATCTTCAGGTTGTACTGTGAGAGAGAACAAAATAGTTGACAGAGAACCATGGCATCTTCATTTATTCACCCTTAGAGATGCAACCTACAGATTTCAGTCATGCAAACTTTTAGAAAAAATAACCTCAGCTCATCTCTTCTCTGATCATTGCTAATTATGCTGCTAGTTCAATCCTTTTCTTACTTCTACTCAGTTTAATTTTTAACCTCCATGGGAACCTATGCTTTTGAACGAAATGTAATGTATCTATCAGCCAAGTCCTTATTTCACGGACTGTCATACTTAGGTTAGATACCAAGCTCTATTTGACAATTTACACAGTTTTTATCACACTATGTCTAGCACATTCAATGCCTCACTTCCTATTCTTATTGCCATGCCCACTCCCATATTCCTCAACCTGCCACAGAATTGTGCCATTGAAAGCATACAGCTTTTGCCCTTAGCAAGACTTTCAATGACAAATTTGTATTATATTCTGATCATCTTATTTAAGTCCACAAATAAGATATTCTAAACTTCAATACATTCTTCAACTCCCTGTATAATCTTTATCAGGGATGAACTTGTCCCCTCTTGCATTGGAGTTTCTCAAGTTTATCTGTGTGTTTATACATCTTTTGCCTCATCTCCATTTTAAGATTTTATCCTGGCATAGGAAATGCAAGGACCTTCTTTCCTGATTGGTCTAACTTCTCAGTGCATTGCCTCTTCTTTCTTGCCCCTAAGTCATCCCTCTACACCTACTCTGGGAATAGAAAGGCTTCTTTCTGTGCAATGGAAACTTACATTAGATCATAAATTCTGCTTTTAGCTATTACTTTTGCCTTAAGTTCTGATTTTTTGCACACAAAAAATCAGCTATGTGAATCTTAGAAAATTCTTTTCCTAAAATCTGACTTTCTAGATTCTTATCTCTCTCTCTGAAATTAAAAGATAAAGACTAAACCATTGTGCCTGATTTTAAACAATCTAGGGATTTCTATCCTACCCTTCCCTCATATTAGGCTGAAGTATACTTGTTTCCATTTGACCATTTCTGTATTCTCTCAAAAATAATGTGATACATTTGCAAAGCAATGTATCATGGAAAAATTTCCAATAAATATTTTTCATTTTATTTATAGAATAGAATTCCATGTTTTTAATGAACTTGCTTATTTAACTTATGACCTATTGTTATTGTTTAGGGTATTTTTTACTTTCCATTTTACTTCATGTTACACATAATGATGCAACTGTTTGAGTTTGCTTGTCTTCCCACATGGCAGCTTGAGCAGTGTATTCTTGATATATTCCCATTTATATTCTTAAAAACCAAAGTGTGTGTGTCCTAGCACATACTGGGGCTGTAAAAAAATTATTAAGTTAACTAATTAATTAATTAGCAGTAACATATCAGTAAACTCTATTGAGAATGTTTAACCTAATATTTAGTGAGAGAGCTAGACAGAGATTGAATAAATGATCTAGAGAAAGAATGAACCTTTACTAAATGGTAGTTAATGTATCAGTTTTGTGTGTGTGTGTGCTGGGAATCGAACTCAGAACCTTATGCTTGCCAGGCAGGCACTGTGCCACCAAGCTATCTCCTGGCCCAATGTATTGATTTTTTTCTTTTTGGTACTACGAATCAAACTCAAGGCCTTAGGTTTGCCAGGCAGGCAGAGTCTGATGTATTGATTTTAATACCAAACTTCAAATCACAAAATTTCCTTTTCATGCTATTAAGTATAAAAATATTTTCTGATTACACATGCATGTAAAACTTCATAAAAGGTGGATAATGAGAAATTTATGAGCAGTTTTGTACACATGTGATCTAACTATGTATAACTGCAGTAAAAGGACAAGTGGGGGAACACCAGGGTAACCTCAGAATCAGAATGATGTACTATAGCTTGCAAATGCAAAATCAGAAATGGTCTTCACATGGTCAAAATTGAGGTTTGCCTTGATGATATAACTTTAAGGCCTTAAAAATACCTGTGTCACAGAAACATTTCTACAAGAACTTATCACTAACGTGTGCCATTCCACCATTGTCAGTTAATCCCTGTAGGTTACTAAAGTAATTACTCCTTTTTGAAATGCATATGCTCTTGAGAAATCATTTTAATAACTACAAGGCATTTTAAAGGAGAGATGAGAAACATAAGAATGATAACTGTGGAGAACATAGGACAGATTAGAAGAAAGGTCATTTGAACTGAAGAATTAAGAATCAATGGCAATATTACACACAGTCAGATTCAATAGCTCCAGGAAGACACTGCGGGTTTCTGAGTTTGTCTTACTTTCCCATGACTGGGACTCAGTACCCAACACCTGCAAGCTAGTACTCACTAGCCCATGTCAGCTGGTTCCACAGCAGAAACAAGGTGGTCTAGGGAGAGGACACAGGGAAGGGTGCAGAGGAGACAAAGAGAAGAGAGGATCAGGAGATAGAAATAGACCCTTCCATGCCCAGTGATTCACCTTCAACTGCACATTGAACTAGCAGACTCACCAGTGAATGGTGAGGAGAACAATCTCCTTTCAAACACTTGAGAATTTGGTGGGGACGAGGGTAGACAGTTTAGATTTAAGCCATAACAGAGACTTCCCTAAGTAGGACCTTTGAGGCTACTCATAGTACTAATGCTTTCTTGTAGTACTGACTAGTCACTTGCTAAAGTATTTGAAATGCAAAAGGAAGAGCTATACAAAAGACCGAATGCTATTCACTCATAAATCCATAGCCCCAGCTCCATCCTTTCTCCTAAACACTGTGCCTGCCTTTCACAGGATTTCGGGACATCTCTACATGGGTATTATACTGATCTGTCAAACTCACATTTCCTTTCACAAACTTTGTATTTCAAATATCCATTGCAATGCTTTCTGTGTGATACCTGCTTAATAACTACTACTTGAATGAATGTAGAAGTTTTGCTTAACTTGTCATACTATGGTTGATTACTTAATGCTATATTGATCAGGTGGATCATAGGTTGTCAAATACAGAGAAGACCTTAGAGACCATTTATTCAACTCACTCATTTTATTTGTGAAGAAGTTGAACCTGGGAGGGGAAATAAATTTCACCACATGTGGCAGAGGTGGGAATAGAACTCAAGTCTTCTGACTTTAAATTACATGCACTTTCAGGTCTTTTTATTTTTTCAAGTCTTAATTCTACATTGCAATTTGGATCACTCATCATTTAATTACTTTCTGATTTAATCCTATCCTCCCATCATACCTTAATGCATTATTTAGCTTCAAAGTCAAGGGGTATCAATATCGGTTTAAGTTATTCATCCTTTCACTAATTTTAGATTCAACATGTGACACGGAATTGTATTTTTTACACTGTTTATTTTCCCTTCCTTTTGGAAAAAGTACAACTGAAATTATTAAAAATGCCTCTTATGTAACACAGTACAATATTTGAATATCCAGTAGATAACAATCTCCTTCAAAAATATACTCAATTTAAATGGTACTGATTTCATCTCAATGCACAGAAGTCCTTGTCACTTTGTAAAATATCTTGTGCTGTGGGAATTTCTTTTTAAAAAGGTCAACAATCTTTGGGGTTTAGTGAATCAATGGCATCTATTCAGGGATGAACTAGCACTCGCCTATTCATGACAACAGCTGGACACATTTATAAAAGCAATCAGAGATGTCTCCAAGAGAGTGGTGACACATTTTAAATTTCATGTAGAATTATACACAAACTTGCTACACTTGAGCAGATGAAGAGATAAAATGTCAGTCTAAGGATTTGGAGAATGGAAAGCACTAAGTTGACAGTGATAGAGGGATGAGTGTGACAAAGGGAAGTGGATTAAATACTCATTTCTGAATCTGTGACCTCATCTCGCCTTACAGCAGTCTGAAGTTCTAATAACGTATTGTTGCAATAAGTTGTAAATGTAAAGGCAAGAGCATTACTGATAAACTCTGAAGAATATGTTGGTGAAGCCCACCCACAGGTCAAGGGCACCATTTGAGGATAGTGGCTTCTTTATAGTTTAAAGTTTTGTTACGTTGATTTATCAAGGCACCCAACAGTTTCTCAAAGTCTGTTCTGTGTGCAACTCTGAAACAACCAACCATCTCTTATCAGGAAGAAAATAGACCTCCCTCCATGCCTCAGAAACAAGGAGATGGGGTTATAGACAGGAAAAGAAGTCAATTTACTTTACTTTGATTATTTCAGTGTTTAATTTTTCCCAATTTTTAAAACCAGAGTAACCAGGCACTAGTACGACTTCTGTTGACTATATGTATTCTTTCTCTCATTCTCCTGAGTAGTAGTTGTCCATCTTCCGCTCAACGCCATTAGTGCTCAGGAACTGAGGATTTGCTGATGTAGACCATTCTCCATGTAGATAATTTACATTTTACTAATTTCTGCTTTGTCTGGAGGTGAAATTTCCACTGTTATTTTTTTAAAATCATCAACCAATTTTTCGTGTAATTGGAATTCTTATATTTGTGATATATATCAGAAGTCCTTTTTCTTGTGTAGGACTAAAATGAGAAACAACGTAAAGAAAATCTTGGGTTTCCTCTGAAATGAGCATATACAGGTAGTCAACAAGATACACTATAGCTAATGCTACATGAGACCAATAGATATAAACGAACACCCCTTTCTTCCCTCCAAATATACAGAGGTATCAATACTAGGGCATAGGCTACACATCAGTATCTGTGCCAACATTTTCAAAACTACCCTCCATCCGAAATCAGGCAGCCAGCGATGCTAGTTAAAGGGTTTTCTATTTCTCTTCCTGAGTACCACATCCTACCTTCTTCCCTGGCTGCTGAAGATGTTAGCATGTCCCCTGGGTGGGCGGGGAGAGTGAAGTTCTCTCATCTCGTAAAACTCTCCTCCGTTTTAGTTCTTTTTTTCCTGGGTAGTTTAAGTCTTTGGTTTTTAGCAGAAAGAATGGAGTAACTGATTCGCACATCTGTCTGAACATTATTAATGCTCCGACTACTCCTCTTCAGGTTTATGAGTCACCTTCACTTTGCCCATTTCTAGCTTGTTCTCCTGTCCTTGGACAATGGAGCAGTCCACAGGTTTGGTCAAGCCACTGCGGGTCTGCACATCCGGGCTATCCGGAGGCCCCTCTAGAGGGCAGCGAGGGTGTGGGCGGTTAGGGTGGTGTACTGGGAGCAGAGGCGTGACAGAATGGATGAGGGCTGCAGAGGGACTTCCTTGCAGCTTTCCATGGAGACATTATGCCGATGTGAGACTGCGACACGACTGAGGTCTGCTCTGGGTCTGTGGCTGAGGTACAGCCTTACCCAGCGTTCTTTTACCTGCATCCCACCTGGCGTTGCAGCAGCGGACCACAGAGAAGCCGTGCCTTCCTGGGATGTCCCTTTTGAGACTCTTAATGCTCTGCTTGCTTTACAGAACTGCTTAAAGTTTCCATCATTTTTCAGAGAGCTTATACTCGAGAGTACATTTCTGGTTAAGACCAGTAATTGGATAGCTGACCTAGGAAGAGGAGACCAGAATCATTCAAACTGGACCTCTGGCCTTGTGAAATCTTTCAAAGTGAGACAGTGAGCGTAACATGAGAGAAGATGAGAGTCATTTTGTTGTTTGAAAAAAGTCTTCTGGTTGTGTTTTCTTGATTTTTGTTTCGGGAGACAAACCCAGGTCCTTGTGAATCCTAGGCAGATGCTATAGTACTGAGGGTATAGCCTTGGTCACTTGAATATCATTTGGTGAAAGAATTGTGCAGCTTGGCAAAAGATCTTAAAGCTGAGCGGTCCATGACAGCAGGAGAGGTCATAGATCTTTATGGGAAACAAATATAAGCTGAAGTTTGGTTCCATGAAGAAAGATAATGAAGAATCAGCATCATCTACTCAAAGACCCAGAAAAGGCCTGGAAGTCTTAGAAACCCCTTCTGGATTCTTTCCACCTGCTCGTTAATCTCTAAATAAACCAGCATTTCAGCATTCAGACACCAAAGGTGAGGTAAAGTAAACAAACCAGCACATGGTTTAAAAAATTGTTTACTGCTTATGTCTGGGAAAATGTGTTCTTACAGATTTGGGGAATCAAATATTTTAAAAATACATGTAAAAGATAAAAGTCACATTAAATTATTGATTTTTGTATTTCTTTTATTGCAAGCATTTAAATTGTCTTTTGGTTTAGATCCTACTTTATAGATTAATCTATGAATCAAGCATAAGTAGCATGTTACTATGAGAAATATATTTCATATTTTAAAATCATCCATTAGCTAGAATATATTCAGGTTTTTGGTTGGGGAATGTCCTCAGTTATTAATTAAATATGTGATTGATCAAGCTCAAGTTTGAAATTGAACGCTGATATAATACAATAAAACTAATAAATATCAAGTTGTTATTCATTAAAATTTGATTTGGAGGAAGATCCTGCCTTGTTTTCTGGCAGTGCAGGTTCAAACAACAATGTAATTGTAATGATTGATAGGTTTGTCATTAAAACTCAGAATTAGTTTTCTTCAAGAAATAAAACTTTCAAACTTCTTTATAAAGTGTTATTATTCTGAAAAATGCTGCCACTATTTTAGCAGTCTCTAGCCCAAACCAATAAGTGAAAGAAAATAATCTTTCAAGGTGTAATAAAACTATACGACAAGTAATAAAGAAAAAAAAGCAAAGTTTTAAGATGCCATATTATTGGGTACAGATATTCAAGTATAATAGTATTAAAAAAAATGTCATTTCAGGAAAGGAAGAAACCACCGGAAGGCACATATTTAGACCTCCTCAAACTAAATATCAGATGCAATACAGAGATTGCAACACATAAATTCTCAAGGTATATGAATTAGGGACAGCCTGGTAATGGGGAAACATGATTCTAGAAAGACAAAATATTTGTATTACTACCTATCTAGAATCTTTAATACTTCTCTTCATTTGTGGATACATCAAATATAATTTTCTCACAGTTGATAATGCCTTTCAAGGGATTATCTGATGGCTAAATTTCAGATATCAAAACTTTAATTGATTTCAAAATTCTTTAAACTTAAAAATGTTATAAATTCACAGGAAATTGCAAAGGTAATATAAAATGGTGCTGGGTACCCTTCATCCATTTTCCCCTAATATCAAAATAGGGACAAAATGTGCAAATAGTTCTATATCGCTTTATCTAGTCTAGATTTATGTAACTACCTCTGCAATAAAGACACAAAATTATCTCATCACAAATAATTTCCCCCTTGTTATTCCTTTATGGACATACCTAGCTTCCTCTCATCATCCCTGACCCCTGACACTATAGATTATTCTTCATTACTATGATTCCATTTCAACCATAATTTAACCACACTGTTATGGTTTACACTGGGAATGTCCCCACAAAGGCCTCATGTATTCATAGGAAGGATGCTTGGAAAGTGTGTGAATAATGGGGACTTCGTAGAAGAATTGCTCTTAGGAAGTGAGGTCTGGTTGGAAGAGGTGGATCATTGGGGCATCACCTGGACAGGTATATGTATTTCTTTTTCCTGCTCCTCTTTTCACTCTGCTTCCTGGCCACCATGATGTGAGATGCTTTCTTCTGCTAGGCCCTCCAACCCTGGTATCCGTGCTTTGCAGCCAGCCAACCATGGTCTGAAACCTGCAGAGCCAGGAGCCCATATTAACACGTCCTCCTTTAAGGTAGTGGATGTAGCCTTCCGTGAGTGACTTTTCCCGCCCACTCGGTGTAATGCTCCATAGGTGCATATAATGCCCTTGAAACTCATCGATAGTTTTCTACTTTGTGTTGCTGACTAAAGGCTTATTTATTCTAATAATGTTTTTTGACTGATTTAGAGTTTGATTCCTGGTATAGTTTCTTGGTCTAATGAGGCAAAGGAAACTTTTCTAGAAATCACTAGTATATTACAGGAGTTCACTAGACTGCAGAAAGTAAATCCTTGGGATAAATGGAGATATAATTTAAAACTTTTCATGCTTGTGAAGGTGAAGCGCTTGAGGGGTTAAATGTGTATTGTTTAGAGTCAGGGGTTTAGCTCAGTGGCACAAGCACCTATCTGGCAAGTGCGAGGTTGTGAGTTTGATTGCAGGTGTCAAACAAACAAACCAAAAGAAAAAAAAAAGTGTATTGTTTAAATATGTAAATCTAAAACCAACCTTAATTTCAAATTTAGAATTCAAGAAATATTTGAATGAGTTTTCTGAATAATGAAAGTAAAAGAACTGCGTTAGATTAACAGTTTTTGATAGCAAAAATTGTTAAGAAGATATCATGTTTCCTTTAACAATTACTTTTCAAAGAAAAACTACAGTGAATCATAGTCGTCACTATGTGATAGTTAATGTTATGCGATTCAACAAAATTTTCTTCTTAAAAGATAAATTAATAACTAATAATTTGTTAATTGATAAAGTAACTTAAAATTATGAATAGAAACATTAATTGGATAAACCCTGACTTTTCAAAACTTAATTTACAGGTGACGTGTTAGCGATGATACCAAGATCTGCCGCTTGGTGGCAGTATATCTCAGCTCACTTTGCTCCAGTTGGTTAAGGCTGAGGGAGGAGTAGAAGAACATGGCTGAGGGATTAACTAGCTGAGGTTGACTAGGTTGTTTCTACAAGTAATTTCACGAAAGATAATGAAGACGTATTGTCCTTGAAAGCAGAAAATTTTTTTGAAACTCTTCTGATCTAAATTGATCTGTGAAGTTCTAAAGTCTAACATAGAGGCAAGTCTGAAAATTTCCTAAGGGATATCATCAACTCATAATATTAAAATAGAACTAATAATAGCCTTTTCATAGAATTTTTTCATACAGCATTTCTTAAGCTGTGTGTATTGTACCACAACAAAATACAGCACAGTAAGAGTTTCCCCTACTGTAGCAACTTCCTCTGAACTAGTAGAATGCAAGAGGTTTATTATACTCTGTGGGTAAAATAGTTTGTGAAATGGGGGACTCCACTTACAGAGGAGAGTTACAGATGAGACTGGAGAAATTACATTGAAAGTTTACATCAAAAGCATGGTGACTACGAGGCCAATAATTCTTCTTCTGCCTCCTTACTGGACTCCTGCAATTTAGCAGCCAGAATCTTGTCCTTAGAATGGAAGAAGGGAAAAATCTCTGAAGACTCTGATTAACCCCAGAAAAAAGTTCCCAAAGTATTAACATCACTGGCTCTGGAATGAAATGGCCCAGCCTGCTCATTTGACAGTAAAATATAATCATTGATGGGCGTCACTCATGTGTTTGAAGTGTTCGCTCTTCACTTCTCACCTTAAATAGGAAGAGTGAAGTGAGGCTACTAGTCAGATGAGGAGAGCTTCTTACATAAAATACAGAGGCTAAACAAATGAGGGTGGGGAGAACTTGGAAGGAAAGGAGGCTATGCAGAGAGATTTAAAAATATCAACACAGATATCCTCAGAGAGCTGTAAGACGTTACACGAAACAACCACAGATGCTATTAAAGGCAAACACAGAAACAAAGAACTCCTTGAAATTAAAAAAAATATGATAGCACAAATAAAAGTTCAACAAAAAGTGTTGGAAAATCAAAGTAAATAAAATTCCCAGGAAGTAAGATTAAGAAAAATAAATTGAAGCAAGATAAGTAAGTACACTGAGTACCAGCAAGCACAAGTACATTTGCTGAGCAATAGGAATTTCACAGAGAGAACAGTGTTGGAGGGGGTGACTATCTCCACAGTAGTAATTTTTAAAGATGTTTGTTAAAACTGATACAACTGAAGTTTCAGATCATTAATCTACTGAAGTATAGGTAAAATTGGCCCCACGCCAAGGAAAATTATTAAGCTGTTGCACAACATTGAAAGAAAAGAAATATCATCAGTCCTCCATGAATTGCCTTATCCAATACAATAGCCGCTAGGAATGTGTGGCAGTTGAAGACTTGGCATACAGCTCATCCAAACTGAGACTTGATGTAAAGACATGTTATATTTTCACGACTTAGTTTCATTCTTATTAAACTATTTATATTGCTCATGTCTTTAAACAATAATATGCTGCATATATTGGTTAAAGAAGATACCAAAATTAATTTTATTCCTTTCATTATTTTAAAAGCAGCTACTAAAATTTAAAATTGCATACATTGCTAATATTTGTGGGCAATGTCATATTTCTGTTGGACAGTATTTCCCTAGTATAATTAAAAATAAAATTTACAAGAGATCAGGAATGATGGGTTCTCCATGACACAAGAAACCAGAACACAAACCTTTAAAGGAAAATAATTTCCAGCCTACACTTTCATACTCAGGCCAATTATCAGTCAAGTATGAAAAAAA
>RJWM01031535.1:0-22436 GCA_004363535.1 Dasyprocta punctata | reverse complement strand
CTCCTCCTACCTCAGCCTCCCGAGTGCTGGGTTTAAAGGCGTGCGCCACCACACCTGGCATGAAAATAATCTTTTATAAATGGGAAGGAGAAAAAGGGTTGAAGGGAGGGGAGGGGAATGGGAAAAAAAGATTTAAAATGCGTTAGGTACAGGTACAAGTTCCCTATGATGGTTAAGCTAAAGTTGTCTTCAGATCTTAACCCAACAAAGGTAACTGCTTGCTAATACCTTCAAATACTTATTTTCAGCATTTTATGCAATATATGTAATTGTGTGTACACACATACACATAAAACTAGAAGCCAGTTATACAATTTTTGTTTCATTTTTTTTAAATGTCAATCTCTGAAACTGTGTGTGCGTTATTTAACATCCTTTTTGTTTTGTTTTGTTTTCATTTTAAAATCCGGTGAGAATGTTAATGTCATTAAAAGTTTTTGAAAGCATGGTTTTAAAAGAGCTATATAATAACCACTGCATGGACCTACCTTCCATTAAACGTATGTGGATATCTACTTGTTTCCTAAATCATTTTCATATTTAAAGGAGAGGGCCTAGTGTGGTGGCACACATCCGTAATCCCAGCACTTGGTAGGCTGAGGCAGGAGGATCATCCCAAGTTCAAGGGCTGCCTGGGCTATGTAGTGAGTTCAAGTTCAGCCAGAACTACATAGTAAGAGCCTGTCTCAAAAACAAGAGGAGAGGAGAGGAATTCCACAGTGACGGATACTACATGGTCCTCCCGCTATCTAGGGCTGCTGATCTGGT
This sequence comes from Dasyprocta punctata, assembly GCA_004363535.1. Taxonomy (NCBI): domain Eukaryota; kingdom Metazoa; phylum Chordata; class Mammalia; order Rodentia; family Dasyproctidae; genus Dasyprocta; species Dasyprocta punctata. Next base: position 21,668 of record RJWM01031535.1, on the reverse strand, counting down.
GAGGCCACCTTGGGGTGGCTGAGGAAGGGCCGCAGTGCTCTCTGCCGGCTGCTGCTGAGTGGGGCACTGAGGCCCTCCCAACCTCCCTCTTTTGAAGACCTTTTGTGTCCCTGGTATAGTGCTTTAGGGACAAAAAAGCCACAAGCAAATTCCTCAAAAATAAAATTTTTGAAATTCCAAATCATGAATCTTGAAGGACTTTATAGCATATAAGATTGTAGCAAAAAAATTGTTTTTCTTTCTTCTAAGAACATAGATTTTAATCTCATTAAAAGAGTGAATCTTTTGCAGAACCTACATGCAAAGTTAAGACAATAATGTTTCAGGCAGGGGAGAGGAATCACATTCCCTGGGGCCAGCGCCCCCATTTTTAAGTTCTGAAGACTATGTGACCTCGTGTCTTTGACTTTTAATTGTACCCTGAACCCCAGGTGTGAGAAAGAAATCTGGGGAAACCCTTCATCAAGAGAAATGGTTATCAGGGGAATAGGGGCTATCCAATAAAATTTGAATTTTAGATTTTAAAAAAGATTTGCTTGATGTAAATACGTTCTTTGCAATATTAGGGATAGATGTATACTAAAAACGCATATTCACTGTTCCTCTGAAGTTCAAATATAACCGGGTGTGCTGGTGTGGTTGGTTTTGTTTGCTAACCTAGAAGCTCTTCCGGTTTCTGGTAGAAATGCTGAGTCTGCGGCTGGCTATGCTGCATAAATTTTTCTTTCTTTCTTCTCAATATTTCTGGGTAGTTGTTGGATTGGACAGCAGAAGCAAACCAGGTGCAGACGACGGCTTTGTTACAGTGAGTCTGAAGTCAGACAAAGGTACAGAGACTCCCTTCTGTGTTTGCCTTCTTGCTTATTTCTTGGCCTATCAACACATTTCTTGACATTTGGGTTTTAGGGAAGAAGGTAAATTCTCAAGAGAACCGAAATTATCTGAGACTCTGGACTCCAGAAAATAAGTCTAAGTCAAAGAATGCAAAGGATTTACCCAAATTGAATCAAGTAAGTTCAGTTCGTTCATTTCTAACCTTGTAGCTGTTTCTGTGGTCATTGTTTGTTGTTGGTTTTTTTGTTTTGTTTTGTCACACATAAATGTGGAATAAATATACCCCTCAAAGAAAATGATGACTTTGGGGTATTCAGTTACCCTCTATTTAGATCTATGTTACATATGTTTTTAGACATCAAAAATACATTCAGTTGAAAGTTAGAACCACAAGATAATTTTGCAAGTCCGTGCATTTCATCGCAATCATTAGCAATGTCTGCAGAGACTGGAAAGTGAGCTCGTGCTGTTCTGTGTCACTGCGCTTAGCTGTGAAGTTGCCTTCCCTGTGCTTTCCTTAAAGAGCTGAAGTGTAACGAGGGGAAGACAGCACGATGCTTAGCGCACAGGGAGAAAAGGCCGTTTGCTGCCGGATGAACAGATAAGGCGTCCGCCGGGTGCAGCGCTGTGTGCTGGGGGAGTGGCTGGGAGCTCACCGGGGAGCGGCTGAGATGAGCGTGTGCGGGTGCCAGAGAGGAGTCTGGGGTTTCCTTCGGGTACTTCATCAAGGAATGAGATGTAGTGAAGCCGAAGTCTGACAGTCTTTCCTGAGTCTCAGTGATGCATCCGTGAAGGTTTATGAGTTCATCTTTCTGCACGTGGAAGTTGAGAGTGTCATCCCAGTGCTCTGGGAGGCTGAGGCGGGAGCATCACCATTTCTCATCCTGCCTGGGCAACCTAGGGAGACGCTGTCTTGAAATTGTAAAAGACTAAAATAAAAAGGGCTGGGGATGTAGCTCAGTTCGAAGGTCCTTGAGTAAATCTCCAGCATCCCATCCCACCCCACCCTCCCCTGCAAAAAAGGAAGCACCAGCGGAGACACTGTGCACATTTCCAGCCGTCCTCCACCGAGGACTTTCTGGGGACCGCTTAGGGGTCCTCATTAAGACGCCTTGCAGTCCTGCCCCTCTGCTCCTCCCCAAGCGCTCACACTCTCTGTCGCTCCCCAGGGGCAGTTCATCGAGCTGTGCAAGACCATGTACAACATGTTCAGCGAGGACCCCAACGAGCAGGAGCTGTACCACGCCACGGCGGCGGTGACCAGCCTCCTGCTGGAGATCGGCGAGGTGGGCAAGCTCTTCATCGCGCAGCCCACCAGGGAGGCTGGGGGCGCGGGCAGCGGGCAGCCCATCACGGCCGGACTCTTCCCCAAGAAGGGGCCAGGCCAGCCCTACGGGGTGGAGGCCGCCGAGCTGCCCCCAGGTGACAGCGAGGAGCACCCGCTTGGAGGGCAGATGGAGGACATCAAGCTGGAGGACTCCTCGCCCCGGGATAATGGGGCCTGCTCCTCCATGCTGATCTCCGACGATGACACCAAGGACGACAGCTCCATGTCCTCGTACTCGGTGCTGAGCGCCGGCTCCCACGAGGAGGACAAGCTGCACTGCGAGGACATCGGGGAGGACACGGTCCTGGTGCGCAGTGGCCAGGGCACCGCCGCGCTGCCCCGCAGCACCAGCCTGGACCGGGACTGGGCCATCACCTTCGAGCAGTTCCTGGCCTCCCTCTTGACGGAGCCCGCCCTGGTGAGGTACTTTGACAAGCCCGTGTGCATGATGGCCAGGATCACCAGCGCCAAGAACGTGCGCATGATGGGCAAGCCCATCTCCTCGGCCAGTGACTACGAGATCTCCGCCCTGTCTGGCTGACCCTGGGCTTGGGAGAGTGGGGAAGCAGGGGGTAGGGGCTTTTTTTTTTATGTTCTTCTGTGTCGGGGTTTCTTTTCCTTTTAAATTAAATATTTATTCGTACCTGGCTCGAAGCCTAGCGTTTTCATAATGTAATGCAATGAAAACTGTTGGGAAATAGTTCAACACCTCTGTGTAGGCTCAACACACTCTTGCTGCGGGAGGGCGACCGGCGTGCAGTTCATTCTGTGAATTTACCCAGAAAAAATGAGTCTGTCCGTGATCATATGTGTGTATTATAACTTATTAATCTTGCTGTGAGCTGTATACATGGTCTTAAAACGTAATGCTGTTTAACATTAAGTAAGGCAGCTGTCCGTTTTATGTATTTGGGCTTTTAAATAAAATTAGAACCATAAGGAACAAGAAATGCCACAAATAACTGTCCTTAGATCGAAAAGGCTTGGGTAGCGGGGGTGAATCCTATTCCACGTCAGCAAGTCTTACAAGTATTTTTTAACCTTTGAAATATCTCCATAAAAATCCTCTTCAAAAATCCAATCAACACATGTTCTCGTTTAAGGGGAAAATATTTAGGGTTCCGGTTCCAAAGCATAAGTGATTTATGTAGAATGCCAGCGTAGTACTCAGATCTAACCAAGTGGGGCCGATTCCAGGCTAGTTTTACACAAAGATGGTTCAGGTTTTGTGTCAGCTGGCCAGAAGTCCCCGCAGGTGGAGATGTCTTTGGTTACAGAGGATCTGAATGTGGCTACAAGTGGACGGGGGCTTGGTATAGACTTTACTGTTTTGCTTTTGAAAGAGTAAAAGTACTGATGCTTCTGATATTGGATTTTCAGCTTCTTGTTATTCACTACAAATGAAGCAAAAAAAAAAATTTAAAATGAACTTTACCATTTCTGTACTCTCTGTAGATTGAAGAAAGTATACCATGTATTGCATATGACCATCTTCCCATTAAATCAGTGTAGAAATAATGTAAACTGAAAAAAAAAAATTCTGCAAGCTAATGGAACTAAATGTTTTAAAACAGAACTTGTCACTTTATATACGTAAAAGAATAGTATGCTCTATCTATTTCCTGAATGGATATGGAAATGAAAACTAGCACACCTGCACTTTGAATTCTTGCTTCTTTTTTTAATTATGATTATGATTTTGGGTTTGGTAATTCTTTTTTTTTACAGACACTGGAAGGTTTTTGTCTTATTGTTGAATTCACAATCATGTTCACATTTCCTTTGCTTATTCTGGATATTCCTTTATTTTATCATATATGATGTCCTTTTTAAGCTGTTGCTGCTGTAATTTTTAATTTTGTTTACAGAATAATTTTTAAACTGTCAAATGAAGTAGTGTTAACCTCAACTAGGATAAATGTGAACAAATAAAATACTTCAGATATGGCTTCTTATCTTGGTGCTTGAATTCCTGCCTAAAGCAATAACATTATTTCTTTGACAATTTTATAAGGAAAATGTTATTACACAACCACGCTAAGTAATAAATTTTTATAAGCCCGTGTAATTGAGATAAATAAAATGTGTAGCATATCAATGAGTGTATTTGAAACAAGGGAGAGGATTGTTATCAGCTAATTTAAGATACTTGACCTATGCTAGGCATGGTGGTGCACATCTGTAACCCCAGCACTCAAGGGCTGAGGCAGGAGGATTGCCATGAGTTTGAGGCCAACCTAGACTACCTAGTCCCTGGCTCAAGAGAAGAAAACTTGGCCCACCTAAGTACAAACAGGGTGCAGAGTCCTGTTTAATCGTGATTAGTACAGGAATACACCTGCTATGTATTTAAGGAACCAGACATTTATTTGATTTGACTGTTAACACATTTCTGCATGTGTTTCTGTCATCTTCAAAATCACTTAAATATGCCTCAAGAAATAACTGAGCAGGCAGGGTAGCACCTGGCTGTAATCCCAGCACTCCAGGGGGCTGAGACAGGAAGATCACAAGTTTGAGCCCAATCTGGGCATCTTAATGTCTTAGATCATGTCTCAAAAGATAAATTTAAAAAAATAAAACTGGGGATATAGCTCTATGTGAAGGCCCTGGGTTCAATCCCCAGTGGCCTGCTTCTGCCTCTCCTTTCCCATGGCTCAGCCCTCTCGACACGGGACACTCTTAACTTCCCTCTCCCATCTTCCAGGCCCTGGCTGGGGCTGGGAGGGTGGAGGTGGGCTGCAGTGGATGGGTGACAAGCCTTAACCCTCCACATTAGGGGCCGCTTAGTGACAGATGCCAGGGCTTCTGCCAGAGCACAGGGGAAGACGGCGAGGGGAACACTGAGAGCCCCACAGTCTGACTCAGTCTTGCTTTGGAGTGTCCCTGCATTGGGATGGGCCGCCAGCTGGAAATGAGCTAGTTATGGGGAATCTTGCTGCTCTGGGAAGTCCCTTGACGCTGAGAATAAGCACATGCTCTGCGAACTCAGAGCTGGGGACCTCCGGACCCCCTTGCCTTGTCTATGCCATGGCTCCAGTAAACCAAACCAACAAACAATAAATGTCATTGTGCCCAGAGCCGTTTCCCCTGTCCAGTGCACCCATGAGCCAAGCAGGAGCGGTCACTCTGCCCTCGTCTCTGCCCACCTTGCGTCTAGATGCCTTCCTGGATGGGAACCCTGAGCTTGGAGCTCCCGGCCTCCTCCCCGCTTGGCTACCTTCTCCCATCTCTGAGATGGAGGGAAGAGACTTGTCCGTCATCTCCGAATAGGTGAGGGTTCGGGCAAAAGGAACTCCTCAGAACTGAGCACGAGATTCAAATACAACACTCAGCGTGTGGGTCCCTCCCGTGACCCGTGGGACCCCGATGCACACGGTGGTCCCCTCCCCTCAGTGCTGCTTGGAGACAAATGTGTCCCTGCAACTCCCTACATCAGAACTCCTCATGTCCCCAGGAAAAACTGCAGATTCCCGGCGCTGCCTCGCCTGGGACTCCACCTGTACGAGAACCCACGCCTGACGATGGACACCGGGCTGGGAGGCCACCGGTTTCCCCAGTTTCCAGTAGAACAGAAAATCCCAACCGGACAGGCCTCGCTTGCCTCCTGCAATGCACCTAGAGTTGCGCTCTGGGAGAGGCAGCCCTGCCTGGGGGTCCCGAGCGAGTCCTGGCACCGGGTGCTGCAGCAGGGGGAGGGGATTCAGGAAGCAGCTCAACCTAATTCCGCAAGGGCGCGCAGGTCCGGGCTGTCCTGCGGTCCAGCATAGGGCGCAGGCGCGCCAGCCGTTTTTGCAGCCAGATGCTCCCGGGCCTGGGTGGTGGTGCGTGCGCTTTGCCCCCGAGCTGCGGAGCGCAGATGCCCTTCCTTACCTCCCGCTCCTCCTCGGGCTGGAGCTCGGCCTCAGCAAGGTGGTGCTGGCCTTAGAGGACGGGTCACGGCTGGGAACGCAGTTCGAAGGCCTAGATTTTCGAGAAGCTCCGTGCAGAAAGTCTATCCCAGATGTCACCTGGAGCAGTGGAGAATAACTGAGTTCCTCTAGAAGCAGAGCTCACGGTGCAAATACGTCACAGCAGCAACCCGAAGAGGTATTTTCAAAGTTTTAAGTGCATCCGTCAGCAGGGACTAGACGCAGGATTTCAAAGCCAGTCTGGTAACTTACCCCAAACTGCACACTGTCGTGCCCCTAGGAGACCGGACCCGGGGGAACAGAGCACAAAGTGGAGTATTTCAAGAGCTACGTTGAACGACAGTGGTGAGAGCGGGCAAATCTTGAGCTGATTTTAGAAGGAAAGCTCGTGGCTTCGCTCCATTAACTATGAAGTTGGCCATGGATTTGTCATAGATGGATCATATTCCTGTTTCCTCGAGGGTTTTTTTTTTTTCGTCATGAATGGATGCTGAATTTCATCAAATGCTTTTTTTTCTTTTTGTTTTGTTTTGTTTTTGCGTTTATTGAGATGATCATATAGTCTTCGTCTTTTCTTCTGTTTATGTTATGTATTACATGTATTAAGCCATTCCTGCATCCCTGGAATGGATTCTACTTGGTCATGATGCGTGTGATCTTTTTGTTGATGTGTTGCACTTTATTCGCCCATATCTTAGTGAGGAGTTTTACATCTATGTTCATTCAAGGAATTGGCCCATAGTTCTCTTCTTTGGTTGGGTCCTTTTCTGGTTTTGGAATCAGGGTACTGCTTACTTCTAGCAATGACTTTGGAATTACTGCTTCCCTTTCTATTTCATTAAAGAGTTTGAGAATTATTGGTGTTAGATCTTCTCGAAAGTTCTTATAGAATTCGATAGTGAATCCATCAGGATCGGGGCTTTTCTTATATGGTAATTTTTTTATTACTTTTTCAATTTCACTGGTTGGTAATGGCTTATTTAAAATTTTTATATCTTCTTGGTTCAGCTTTGGTAGCTCATTTATCTAGGAATTTATCCATTTATTCTGAGTTTTCCATTTTATTAGAGTACAAATTCTCAAAGTAGTTAACTCCAATCTGTATTTGGGCAGAATATATTGTGATTTCACCTTTTTCATTTCTAATGCATGAATTTGGGTCTTTTTGTTCCTTTTTAAAATAACTTTGGCTATGTATTTGTCTATTTTGTTCAGTCTTTCAAAGAATTGTCTTCAATTAATTGATTCTTTGCATTTTTTTTAGTCTCGAGTTCATCAATTTCTCCTCTGATCTTTATTATTTCCTTCCTCTACCAGCTTTGGGTTTTAATAGTTCTTGTTTTGCTAAAACCTTGAGGTGCACCACTGGATTGTTTCAGTGTGATCTCTTTTCCAAATGTGAGAACCCGCTGCTATAAATTCCCCTCTTAAGACTGCTTTCATTGTGTTCCATAGATTTTGGTGTGTCACACTGGCATTATTGTTTGATTGTAGAAACTGTCTAATTTTTTCTTTACTTTCTTTACTTTCATCTGTGACCCATTGATTATTAAAGAGTATTATTTAATTTCATGTGTTTGCATAGTTTGTGTGGTGTCTTTTGCCATTAATTTTTGGTCTCACTGCACTGTGGTCTGATAATAGCCACAGGACAATTGCAGCTCTTTTACATCTACTTAAGCATACTGTATGCGCTGTTAGGTGTTCCTTTTTCTAGATGGTCCCAGGGGCTTCCAAGAAGAATGTGTAGCCTGGTCTTGTTGGGGAAACGCTCTGTGGATATCTATGAAGTCCATTCGTTCAAAGATTTGGTTCAGCTCTAGTATTTCTTTGTTGATTTTTTTTTTTAATGTTTTTACCTAGTTAATCCATCCCTCTGTAAGAACTACCACTAAGCCACATCCCCAGCCCTGGGTTTTGTTTCTTGATCCATTCTGCCAGTCTGTGAACTTTGCCATTACCTTATCAGTTTACCTCCATAGGTGATTTGTTGACTTTCTCTATCAGTTTGTAGATTTTTACCCGTATGATGGACATCTGGAATTTTAAATATAATGTGGCATGGAGAGGTTCTCTTTTGGTCATGGCTATTTGGTGTTCTATATGTCTTGCTTCTCTGTATGTTTCTTTCCCTGTATTTGGGGCATTTTCCGTCATTATTTCCATGAACAGTTTTTTAATCCCATTTGTGTTACCATCTGGTTTTTCATTTATTACAGTTATTCTTAGGTTAATCTTCTTTGTATCATCTAGTACGTTTTTTTTTTGTTTGTTTGTTTGTTTCACTAAGAATTGAACTCAGAACCTCACGCTTGCCAGGCAGGTTGTGTGCCGCTAAGCTATATCCCCAGCCCCTGTCTATTAGTTTTTGAATCCATTTTTCATGTTCCTTTGTTGTTTTTAAGGTGTCTTTGAGTACTTGGGCTTTGAAGGCATCATGGTTTTCTAGATGTGAATTCTGTCCTCGTATTGGTCAGTTTTACTGCACATACCTTCAATATGATTTTTTTTTTTTTTTTTTGCGGCACCAGGGATTGAACTCACAACCTCGCGCCTGGCAGACAGGCGCTTAAGGCACTGAGCCAAACTCCCGGCCCTGGTTTTTTGAGGCAGGGTCGCACTATGTAGCGCAGGTCGGCCTCGCACTCGCATTGTAGCCCAAGCCGGCCTCAAACTCACAACGCTCTGCCTACCTCAGCCTCCCGAGTGCTGGGATTAAAGGCGTGCGCCACCATGCCCTGCTCAATATGATTTTAATCTGTTACATTTCCAATTGAAACCTTTTCACGGACTCTTAATTCTTTGGCCATTCATGGTTTGTTTTGTATTGTTTTGTTTGGTTCATCTAGCTTTTTTGAAAAGTGTATCTTTTGTTGTAAACCTGTGCTGACCTATGGAGGAAATAACCTGATAAAAGTAACTTTTGCTTCTCCATCTAAATGAAGTGAAAGAAAGCAAACCCTTATATTGGGTCCATATGACTAAGCATGTATCAGCCCAAGTAATAGTTCTTCTCATTAACTAAGAAAAATAGGATGAAAAAAATTAAGTCATACTGTTAATTACATCACCTATACGATAGAATTCTGTGCCATCATTCCAAATGTGTATCTTACAATGTTCCTCATAGGAGAATATGTTCACAAAATATATCATAATTAAAAATTGGCATACAACATTGTAAAACTACAATACAAAGAAAAAGAAAAACGATAAGTAATGGTGCTTATTTTTTCCTTGTAACAACCACTGTGTTGGACACAGTGCATACATTTTTTGTTTGCTCCCTAGAATAACACCAGGAGGTACAGGTTAAAGTTATTGCACCAACTTTATAGTTGAGCAAGTGAATTGTAAAGAACTTGTTCAGGATCCAGCTGGAGTTAGAATTCAGTAGTGTTGGAGACTTTTGCCACACTTGGGTGTAAGTGTGTGTGTAGGAGTGTGTGCATAAAGAAGGCCTGCCAGCAGGATTTGGTGACACACACCTGTAATCCCAGCAGTCGGGAGACTGAAGCAGGGGGATTGCCATGAGTTCGAGGCCAGCCTGGGCTGCATAGTGCACTCAAGACCAGCCTGAACTGCAAGCAAGACCCTGAAGAAATAAAGAAGGAAGGAAAGAAAAAAGAAAGGGTGAAAAAGAAGGAAGGAAAGAAGGAAGAGAAAGAAAGAAGAAAGAAAGCAAGAAAGCAAGCAAGCAAGCAAGAAAGATCTGTCCTAGGAAGGAGAGGGAAAGAGCTGGCTACAAGATGATGATGTAATTTTCAGAATGCATTGGCCCCCCAAGGTGTGTGATAAGAGGCAAAAATATTCTTCACGATAGTCTTTTAAAGTCAGCTTCTGGGCATTGCTGACTTTAAAATTTACATCAGAACAAGTCTTTGAGGTCAGCTTCCCATGTTTCAGAAAAGATATTCCTACCTGAACTGGGCGTGACGTCACCATGGCCTTCCTGCCGGCAGCGTCCCTCCCTGGGGCTGCCCCGCGGGGTCTGCCGGTCTCCACCCGGCAGCCGGTGGACCTCAGTTTCCTGTGGCAGCAACAGCTGGAACGCATGAAGAGGAGGCTCCCGAGGGTGACCTCTCAGTGACCCACAGAGCCCTTAGATGGAGACATTCGTGTTGACCTGATGGGATCCGGGAGCCCGGAGATCACTGTACACAATTTCCCGGTTACTTTCCTGGCCTCCTGCTCTCCATCAAAATCTCCGCATCCATCCCTAGTTAGCAGTCATTTTCACTGCTGTTTCTAGGATATGTGACTTTTTAAATTTATTTTATTTTTGCAGTACTGGGTATTGAATCTAGAGCCTTCACTTTGAGCTACATCTCCAATCCTTTGTTTTGTTTTGTTTCGTTTGTTTGTTTTTGTTTTGAGATAGTGTCTAGATAAGTTGCTAAGTTGCCTAGACTGTGCTATAGCTTAGTGATCCTCCTGCCTCGGCCTCCCAGAGTACAGAAATTACAAGCATGTGCCACCACACCCAGCATGACAAGTACATTGCACGCTTCAATGCATTTGCCCGATTCTGACTGAAGCCAAAATATTTTAAGAGGAAATAAAAGCCTACAATAACCTGAGATCCCCATGATAGCCCTAACCATATAGAAATACCAAGGACTCATTAGAGCCCGAGGTGCAAGACAGAGGCTGGGTTAGAAGCATTTTAAATTTCTAGGACATATCCCAATTCTGGAAATTGGTGCTAAGTCTTTTCCTGCAGAAGACACCATGGAAGTTTGCAGAACAGTTACGTTACAGTGGGAACGACCTTGAAACTCTTCCAGTGTAGGTTTTTTTTTTTTTTTTTTTTTTTTGCGGCACCGGGGATTGAACTCACAACCTCGCGCCTGCCAGGGCAGGCGCTTAAGGCACTGAGCCAATCTCCCGGCCCTGGTTTTTTTTAGGCAGGGTCGCACTATGTAGCTCAGGCCCGTCTTACACTCACGTTGTAGCCCAAGCCGGCCTCGAACTCACAACGCTCCGCCTACCTCAGCCTCCCGAGTGCTGCAGTGTAGGTTTTAAAAAGACACGTCTTTGTGTGCATTTCAATTTGAAATGCTACAATTTTGCTCACATCGTGCATGCATTCAACTGATGCAAACTCAAAATACATTGGTATGATGAAAATAGTGCAAAATTCATTTTGATATGCACATTTTAGATACCTCATTGTGTACAGATTGCATTCGTAAATAAGAGTGCATATTTATACTGCATGTATGAGTTGTAGTTTCTGAGTAATGTGAGGAATTTTGTTTTTTGGTGTTTTTCCACAGTAATTTTGGCTGCAACCACTTTTTGCTTTAGGCAGCGTCTTCCCTCTCTCCCTCCCCTCCCCCATCATAACCAGCATCTTGAGTTAAAATTCCACCATGATTATAACAAACTACTTTTGACGCTTTTCATCAGTGGCCCCAGAATCCATGCAGTGCCACCAGCTAGTATGAAATAATATTTATAGCTCATCCAAAATAGCGACTGTTTTTTTCTTTGTTGCTGTTGTTCAAATTTACAAAGCTCATGATGTCATCTGTTACTATTGTGTATCCAGCCCTCTGGGAGCCGGATACTGCTTAACTATAAAAATTCATTTCCCTTCCTGCTGGCCTTTTTGGGTAGTTTGAAAACGGACTGTACTCTGTGTGTGTGTGTGTGTGTGTGTGTGTGTGTGTGAACTGCAATGGAAAGTGGGCTATGGTGATAGTTTCTATGACGTAGTAGGAATGGGGTGGTTTTTCCTACATGGAATCGTGACATTACCTTCGTAAACATAATCTGATTTCATTACTCAGCTAGGCGTAAGTCTCAGCAGCTCCATTACCCACAGGACAAAGGCCAAGCTTCACGTACGTACAAACTCTATTCATTCTTTGCTTTTCCTCCCAGTAAGTCTCTCCCTTGCATCCTCTGTGTTCTCTTCACAACAGACCCACAGCCTAGTCAGCCCTCTGGGTCCTTGGACTCTGTGTCACAAGTTCAACCGACCTTAGATCAGAAATGTTTTTTTAAAAACCAGCCTCAATATTAACATATATAGGTTTTTTGTCATTATTCCCTAAACGATACAACTGTGAACATTGTATTAGGTATTATGAGCAATACAGAGGTGATGCGCATAGCTTACATGGGGGTGTTATGCCATTTTATATCAGGAACTTGAACATCTGCAGATATTAGTATCACCCTGGGACCAATCTCTTTTGAGTGCTGAGGGAGGGCTGTGTTGCTCACAGCTCTGAACCTTGCCCTCATTGTTCTCCCTGCCAGGAATGATGTGGTTTCCCCCACCCCATGAGTTCTTATATCTTAAACATAGGGTCAAACAGCCCTTCCTCTGTGGTGCCTTTCCTGATGTCCTGAGCCAGATTTAGCCATGCTTTCTCTTCCATAGCTTCAGTACGTTTTTATATCTCTATGTCAACCATAAGTGAAATGGTATCTTTAAAAATCTATTTCATGAATTAGGCTTTATTTACCCTTGTTTTCCTAGTACCTAGCATGGTACTGGGAATATGTAGTTCTCCAAATGTTGAATGAATGAATGAATGAGTGAATGATTGTCAGGAAAAGACACAATCTTAGAAATCATCTCATTTAGGTTTCACTGATCGGGGACCATCAGTAAGTAAGGCTGCAACGCATTTGGTATAAAGTGAATGTGAGGTTCTGACTGAGTCTGGGTGTGTCTGTTTGCATACCCATTTATGTAGGTAGCTGGTTCATACCATCTGTTGTACTTCCAAAGGAATTCGTAATGCAATAATAGGGTTACAGGTTTCTGATACAGTTCAGTCTCCTCAAAAAGCTAAGACCTGTTTATACTCTGCTGCATGAAAAAATGAAAAACAAAACCAAGACGAACGGGGGTTTTTGAAAGGAGTGAGAATAAGAGTGGACGTCACTGCTGCTGAAGCTCAGGAGGACTTGGGCCTCAATGGCGTGTGATGCAAGCCCAGAGCTTACTTCAGTCCCAAATTCAATATGGAATTAGCCAATGACAAGGAAGAGGTGGATATAGACAAGTGAGACAGAATCTTCCCTCTTTCTGTTGAGTCATTCCCCATACAGTGTCTTTATGCTGTTCAGAGTCCAGGGGAGGTAATTTTGGTTTGTGGATTCATTGTTATTTGAAACTAGCAGATAAATTACATGCACCACTCACTGCGGCTTTTCCTCCATTTCCTTCTGGCTTCATAAACTTCCTTTGTATTTTCAGCTGGGTGAGTTATTTGCCATTTGCTTTCCTAATCTAGTGTTTGTGTAGTATTGGTGGGAAAAGTTAATATGTGCTTCTGGCTGCCCCAGGGATTCCTACAGCTCCAGTGATAGAATTAATCTACCACTGTTGTATCTAAAACACCTCCAGTCCCAATTCTTTAATGAAAAGCAGAGTGAGACAGAAAGGAGCCATTGGCAGCGTCATTGTTATCTAAATGGATGCAAATGGCAGAAGACTGAAGGTGTCCATCCTCACAGGAAATGACAATAGTCCAAAGCCTGGCTGATTGCACGCTTTACTGTAATGATGTATAGAGATAGCATTATTGAGTGGGGCTCAGGCACTTCAGGAAGGTAATCGGCCCTCACATTTATATTTGCTGTCTTTCTGGGTTTGTGAAGATGACCAGCCTTTCTAAACCTGTGTGCAGTCCAGCATGTGAGAGGGTATTTGAGCAAATGAAGGAAACAAGACATGAGTTCAAGCGAGCCAACTTCCATTAGCCATCTTTCAGGGTTAGTATGTGTCAAACGGTGACTGTCTATGCAGTGTGGCTGCTCCTTTCCCCACACAGTAATTTTTATTGAGCGCACATTGTGTTCCAGGTACAGTGTGAAAATCTTTACCTTGTCATTTAACTCTCACATCCCTGGAGGGTAGATTCTATAATCATTCCCACTTTACAGACAGGGGATCAGGGGGAAATCAAGCAAGTTAGCCAAGTTCACACTGGACCTGGTTGAGTCAAGATATAAAAACATGTTTGTCGGACTCCGCAGCTAGAGTTGTGGATATGTACAATAATGTCTTTTTCTATCACCAAAGCAGTCATTTATTTATCAACTCATTAATTCAACACAATTCCTTGAACATCTACTGAAAGTAAGTTGCTAAGTGCCACAAATAAAATGGAAAGCGAGGATGGTGTGATGTCCAGTGTTTCCACTTTTTGTCCTGCCCAAAGACTTGGCCAAGATAACCAATGAATAGGTGGCCATAACTTCTATTTAAAGTAAAGGAAGAAAGGGAGAAAGGCAAAAAGAAGAGAAGAGCACAGGAGACAAGAAAAGTAGGATAGGTGACTGCAGAAGCAGGAAGACAGCAGAACAGGAAGATGGCGGTAGAGACAGAGTCAATGACTGCTGTCTTTTACAGTACTCTCTCCGGTCCAGTCCACCTGAAAGTTGCTCTACTCATGCATTCTGACCATAATTGATAGGTCACAACCTGTTGTTCAGCCTCCATTCTGGTTTTTAGCCTCTTTCCAGCTCTCTGTAATTTGACAGGTTACATTCCTGCTTTCCAGCCAGCCTGCCCTGTCCTAATCTCCTACCTCACATGCACGGTCCCTACCATCAGGACTTGCAGTTTGTAGTGACTGTGTTAGAAATAACCCAAAACTAAACTCTGCTTTTTAATACAAACATCAGAAGAATCTTTCTTATCCTCTGCCTCCTCATCAACAGCATCATTAAAATGACTCTTTATTGAGCCTTCAGTCTATGCTGGGAGCTGCACTGGGCCTCATTGTCCTCCACAACCCAGTGGGGTAAACATGATACATACATGATAAAAGAAACTGCGGCTCACAGAGCCTAAATGCTGCCCATGCCTCCTGAATTGTAAGTGGCAGAGCCAGCATTTAAATCCAGGACTGAGTCTAGAACCTCATATTTTACTAACAGTATCCCCTAAGGATTCCAAGGCCATTTTTTTAAAGCATCACCTAAGGAGATTTTAAGGGTCACTCAAAAATAATGGGGATAAAAAGCTTAAAGAATGACAAAAAATCTGCTCTGTGCTGAGTGTGTTGTCTGTGCAGGGCACATGTACAGGAATTGTTCATATATGCTCTCACTAGGCATCTCAGTGTCCTTCCAGAAGGTTAGCCTTGTCTATCATTGTCCTCTAGAGGAACAGAATCAATACAAAATATATATATATATATATAATTATGCAAGGAGATTTATTAGGCAGGCTTGCAGGATCAGAGGTGGGAGAGCCCACAATGACCGAATGTGCTCTAGAGCTGGAGAATCCAGTAGCTGCTTAGCCCAAGAAAATAGGAGCCAGAACAAGAGGTATCAAGGACACAGCACTGCCCAAGGTTGAAGGCCTGGAAACGCACTGGAAAGTTGTAAGCGAGAGTCTGCTTTGGAAGGCTCAAGAAACTAGAGACCTGGATGCTGATGTCCAAAGGATATGGCAGCCACAGGTGCAGCTGTTTAAGAAGATGGGCGTGCTTCAAAATGGGCATACTTCCTGCTTCTTTCCCTTTGTATTCCAACCAAGCTACAAGCCTATTGGTTGGTGCCACCCATTGCTAGGGTGGGTCCTCTCCCTCAGTTTGCTGGCCTATGTGTCAGTCATTCACAGACACACCTAGAATTTTGCTTTACTAAGCTGCTAGGCAATTTCTTAATCCATTCAAGATGACATATTGTGATAATAGTCATATACTGTTAGACTTATTTTGCAAATAAAGAAGCTGAGGCTCAGAGATGAAGTAACTTTCCCAGCTTTCATATGCAATAGATGCAGTATTTAAGTTTGGTTTTGCTTCACTCTAAACCCTATATTTTGATAACATTGCCTAGAGAATTCTTAAGAGAAATGCTTATTTGCAAAAGGAATTCACATTACATGTTCCAAAAAAGGAGGCCTGAAGTCAGCTGAAGGATACAGACTGCTGCTTATATTCTACCTTAACAAGGACCTCCCATCCCCTGAGTTCATGGGATATAATTTTCTCCTATTTTAAAAATACCCTTTATTTTTCCTTTTTGCTCACTAGGAGGATGGTATGTGTGTGTTTAAGGGATGGAGCAATGAAAGGACAAAAACTGCTTAGAGACAAAGGAAGGGAAAGGAGACCCATGTGGATCTGAAGGCTCTTGGGTCTGACCTCCTGCAGTCTCCCTTCTCTGCTCGTAACAGCTCATTTTTGGATGGGTAAGGAGTAGGATGGGTCATTCACAGAGAGAAGAAGAGCCTGTAAGTTTAGATAACCTTATACAGTCAAAGGCAAGAGTCTCATCTCTCATGACTTTTCTTAGAATGTTGTCGGGTCTTAGATTCTAATTCAGTTCCAGAAACTTGGGACAGCATGGAGATTAACAGGAATGCCATGGTAAGATCCAGACCATTTATTAAGCTCCTATTATTGACTGGTGTGATGTTGAGTACTTTCCTTTATTACACAGTACTCATAAAACTCAAGATTCACTGGGCCACTCGGGAAGCATGTCTGATTACTGTGGACAAGACTCATTGGATGAGTCTTGGGTTAAAATTCTGCCCCAAACTGAAACTGAGGAAAAACTGGACCTTTCAGTGAAAAATCAGGGTAAGAAAAACCTATCAACCAAAATGAAAATGAAAAGTCCCCGAAGTGTCTATACTCCCAGAGCTATGACTTTGGCCTCCAATGATATAATCTTGGAGTTATTTGAAAGATACTCTGGTTGAGGGTTAGAGACATAGCCTGTCAAATGAGCTTACATGTTGAGCACATAATTTAGCCCTCTATTCCTTATTTTTCTCAGCTATGAAATTGAGATGATAGCATTTCTTTTTCAGTGCTTTATGTGAGACCAAAGAAGAACCTGACATCCTTTAATTAATAGTAAAAAAAAAAAAAACCAGTAAATTAAATTGCCATTCATTTGGACACAGGCATGGCATACCATATTTCCTTAAAAATAAAACCGGGTCTTATATTGATTTTTGTTCCAAAAGATGCAATATGGCTTATTTTCAGAGCGTGTCTTGTTTTTCATGTACAACAATCTACTCCCCACTGGGAACAAATCCATGGGTGGTAAATTCCGGCTCTCTCTGAAGTGGGGAGACTCATCCATGTCCTCCTTCAAGCCTTCAGTTTCTTCACTTGCAAGATGAGAGTTATGCTGACTCCATAGGATTTCAGCTTTAAATTTCAGTGATAGAAAAAAATCTATTGGAAATGACATCTTATATAGAAGTCTGATATGTGGACTGGGTCATAACAGAGCTCTGAAAGGGACAGAGAGAGAGCCTTGGGGAAAGGTACCGCCATCCCTGTGGCCATCCCGTCTTGCCTAACAAAATATTCTTGGTGATGCTTTCTTGGGAAGAAGCTTTCTTGGTGGTTCCAATCTGCCACTGAGATCAAGGGTGTCTCCTTCCCTCAAGAGCGCTGGTCGTCAGCCATTGCCATTTAGCCAGCGACAGCAGCCCCAGTGGCTTGCCCTGGGCCCCTTTCCTCCTGAATACTGTGCGTCTGTATTAGCCTACATCTAGGCAGGCTTTTTCATTCATGCTATGCCTTCCAGGCCCCAGTAAACACTTGATCCATTCTTCTGCAGAGTTAGTAAAGACTGCAGAACACAGACTGAAGCTCCTCAAGTGGTTCTGCAATCTGTTTAGTTTATGCCTCTATTTTCTTTTCACATTGCACAAATGTCATGATCATTATCAAAAACAAGAGAAAAACATAGGTTATCAAGAACAGAAATTTAAAGAAAATATCGATTTTAATCAAATTTCTCACAGGTAACCATTGTTTCCATTTCAGCATGTAACTTTGATCCTCATAGGTGTCCATATGTTAAATAATATAAGCCAAAAAAGTAAGTACTTTTTGTAACTTGGTTTCAAGAATATTTTATTTTGAACATCATTCTGTTTGGGCACTAAGAAAAAATTTAAAAATTTAAGACAAAAAAGTAATTGTGCTTTTAACCTCTAGATCTGTACCATCCAGTGGGATAGCTGTTTGCGCCTGTGCACTGGAAATGGTCTCATCTGAACTGAGATGTGTGGTTAGGGCGGTTTTCTGATGAGCCCCACACACACACCCTATACCTCTGGGCATTTGAAGATCTGGTACAAAAAAGGGTGTGAAAATCTCATGAGTAATTTTTCTATTGATTACAAGATGAGATGATGATATTCTCACATTTTGGTTTATATAGTATATTACTAAAATTATGAACGTGAATTGCTCTCTGCTGCCCCCTCAGTATTAATTAGACCATTTTTAGGTGTAGAGGGAAAGTGGATCAAGGCAGAATCTTTTCCCCCTTGTACTGAGGATTGAAGCCAGGGCTGTCACACGGGGCTACATCTCCAGCCCTTTTTAGTTTTTATTTTGACACATGGTCTTGCCAAGTTGCTTACTTGCCCAGGCTGGGCTTCGACATGGGATCTTTCTGCCTCAGCCTCCCAGGGTGCAGGGATTACAGGTGTGCACCCTCAGGTCTGACTCAGGACTTTTTTTAATAGGGGAAAATGACTTAAAGAACTGAGTTGTAAGTGGGAGGCACAAACCAGCAGCTGCACCTGTGCGCTGGTCCCCAACAAATTCCACACCTTGGATTTGGTGGTCTGACCATGGTCACCACCCTCTGAGTGGGCTCTGTGCTGTATTTCCCCTCTGCATGGTGTCGCAGAAGGGCAGACCAACTGAACGACCAGACCTGATCTTGGATGAGGCCAAAATCCAGAATAAAAGAACCTGATTGGATTCTACTTAATTTTCTTGGGGAAATAGAGATACTTCATTGTTGCAAACTGTCCTAAAAAGCACATATTCCTGCCTCTAAAGTGGACTTTACTGCTGGCTATATACACGCAAGTCACAGAATTAAATATGATAAAGATAAACTAAATCACAACAGTGATTTGTATGTTTCCTTTACAGACACCCTCAAATCCTACACAGATGGATTTGGATATCCTAAAAAAAAATAGAAATAAGTTTTTAATGAAATATTTGCAAGTACTGTATATGCCCATGATTCTAACTCCCTACTAGTGGTAAGATTAAATTGAGCCCTGTTATCCATATGATGCCTGATAAAGTTCTAAAATATGTGTCAATTCAATACACGAACACCACCACAGACAACAGAGTCGTACTAAGTCACTATATTACCTGGGCTGGGCTCAAACTTGGGAATCTTCCTGCTTCAGCCTCCCAGAATGCTGTAATTACAGGTATGTGCCACAGCACACAGCTACATATATAACACTTTGGGAGCAATATCTTCAATTTTTATTCTCTAAGGTTTCTTCCAGCTTGGATTTATTTTTCCTGATAGTTCAGTTTTAGTATGCCGTGTGCTGGAAAAATGTTGTTTGTATAACTCTACAGTATTAACATCAATAGAAGAGGAAATAGTATGAGTCACATAACCATGTAAGTTAGAAAGATCTGAGTTCACTCTGCTGTATTCTGTAATTCTACATAATGTTACATTCACGAATACTGTGGAATGTGTGTGTGCATGAGCATACGTGTGTAAACATACATGTGCCTATGCATATCTTTGTCTTAATTCCTTATTAGAACAGTATAGGATATACACATGTACACACAGACATACACACATGCAGAGTAGAGACAGGCAATATCACATGTCTATACTTACAAACTTTGCGTATTTATTCAACGCATAGCTTACTAAATGCTTATTATGTTACCAGGTATCATCTTGTCCCTGGGGGATATAACCCTGAACAAAATAAAAGTGCCTGTCCCTGTGGAATTTACATTCTTTGTTTGTATGTTTGTTTGTTTGGAGACAGGGTCTCACTATGTAGTTCAGACTGGCTTTGAACTCACTATGGAGCCCAGGCTGGCCTTGAAATCATGGTAATCCTCCTGCCTCAGCCTCCTGAGTGCTGGGATTACAGGTGTACACCACCACGCCCGGCTAACTTTACATCTTCGATAAATAACAATGATAAAACATAATAAGTATATTACATAGTAAGTGAGGTGAGGACGCCTTCTGTCATCTTTGGATCTGGGAAAGAGAATCAGGAACGCCAGGGTCTGCAGTGTTAACTAAGGTAGCTCAGTCGGCCTCATTCGGAGAGGATGATGAGAGAGTGTGCCACACAGACGTGGATGCAGAGATCATCTCAGGGGAAGAGAAGTCAGCGCGAGACACTCGGTGGGTCTGAGGACCAGCAGGGAGGTCCCCGTGGCTGGAGTGGCAGGAACAACAGCGGTCCTAAGTGACTCCCGAACTAGAAACACGTGTGTGATGCAGGAGAGAAATGTGCGCTATTAATGTCAGGCATTAGCAGTTGTTTGACAGCTAAGATTTAAAGTGAATTTTAAAAACAAATTAAAAGAGAAATGTTGACTGTTAGGATCTATTCGAGAATTGAGGTCTGAAGAAAGACAAGTCTGGAGATAGGAAATAGAAACTGAAAGATCTAATTTTAAGGTTAAAGGGACATGAGATAAGTGGTAAGAGTAAATCAGAATGGCAAAAATATTTGTTGAGATTTTTCATGCTTTATGGAGATTATCTTATTTAATTAGTTCCCCGACTTAATTACGGAGTTAGGTTAGTACTGTGGCACATATGCAAAACAAGACAAGTGAGTTCAATCATTTCCTTATATTTTCATTTCCTTTGCTATAAAGAGATGCGCTGATTTATCCTCAGGGGAGGTGACGAGTGTGAGCAGTTAGGAAGGCCTGGAAGGGAGTTCCCCATACCCAGAAAGAGAGAGGCTTTCCTGTTTTAGAACACTGAGCCCTTCCCAGTGGACCGTGCAGACCTGCTGTGGAAACAGATATGATAAACAGAATGAATCTCTTTGTTGAGAGGCCTACGGAGGACAGGGCTCAGAGGAGAGAGAAGCCACTGGAGAGGTGAAGAAGATCCGAACCTAAGCAAGTGCATGATGGAATTCCACTCTTCTAGTGGGCTGGAAAGCTCTGCTAGAATGAGAGCGAGGTGGACACCTGGCACCCAGCATGACCTTCCAGCCTGAACAACACACCAGGACATCTTCTTCAGGGTCACTAAAGAGCCTGCATTCAAGGAGTCCTTTTTTTTTTTTTTTTAATCAGGAATCGAACTCAAGACCTTGCACTTGCCAGGTAGGTGCTGTGCCACTGAGCTGTATCCCCAGCTCAATGAGTCTTAAGACACCACGGGGTGCGATCTCTGAAGGGCCCAGGCACTGCATGACAGTACACATAAACTAAACCACAAACACTTCCCGCTTAGGAGATCACTGAGCACATGTGGTTTTAGCAGAAGAGCTCAAGTTCACATTTTTTTGAGGCAGAATGGGAAGCTCAGCTGATTGTGCTCCAGGGTAAAAGGGCACAGACAGATTATTAATAGAGTATCATCATACCTGTAGTATATTTGGGAACCTGACACTGAGAAAGCCTTAGAGCCAGCCAGCTATGGACTGAAATCTCTACAAACTGTGAGCAAAGATAAACTTTTCCTCCTGTAACTTTGGGTGTTGGGTATTTTGGCTCAGCAATAAGAAAAATAGCTAAGACACTGAATAAGGAAGATTAATTCCAGGAATGAGGGAATGGTTCAATATACGCACATCAATAAATGTAATATGC